>JAMPIV010018815.1:0-100000 GCA_024509875.1 Oreohelix idahoensis
AAGTCATGATGACAACTACCAACAGAGCTTGAACAAAACAAAACCAGTATTACCTCATACTACTATTACACAACTGACACACATAGGATATTTTTAATAATATATGTCACTACCAGATTCATATTAATACATTCTGTACATAACTTGTAATTAACATTGATTGTGATTCCTGGTTCCTTTGTCTTTGAATCAGGACACACATATGCCTTTATGATAGAAATGAATACATATTGTTATTTGAAAAGTTACGAGTGTCTCCTGTAAGATATTCTCATAGAGTGTTATATGTATGTGAGTGTCACAGTGTTGTCAAGAGTAGTGGATTAAATTAAATTGTTTATCTGTCTGTTGTTGTGACTTACACTTCACCATACTCATACCCTAGACACATAACGTAGCATCACACTATTCCAGAATAATTCTGACTGAGATATAGATATATGTGGTAGCAAGTAAGGTTATCTATAATACACTACTCTTAATAGATATAGATACCTTCACAGCTGATCTCAGTCAGTACACTAAGTCCCCTATAAATATTTATAACATCCCACTTCACCACAGTCAGCTCATTCACATATTGGTATGAAGATGTAATGTTTTCCTCTGCCTTTTCATCAGTCCACGTTCTTAACAAAGCTACATATGGACCTTTAATTGTGTGGACCTTTTTGTCCATGCACCGGTATGGTCTCTTCCACTCGAAGCTTTATAGTGATGATTTTTCCTCCCAGAATTATCATTCACAAAACGACCGCTACCAATTTTTCTTTTGGGGCTTTCTCCCCACTTAAAATTCTTGATGAGAGATTTCCTCCCTACATCCTCTTCCTCCAGTTTGTTTAAGTCCGATTGAGGGATTTTCGGCTTATCCTGGGGTAAGACATCTTTTTGCACTCTCCGCATAGTGGCCATTGTAAAACAGTTAAGTGAAGCTTGTCCGTGAAAAGGGGCTTCCCATTCCATTTGGTCCACTTTTTCAAATTTATATTTCTTTTTATTATCAGGCCTAATTTTGCCCCGTGGCGTGTCCAGGTCCTGATCCATGTTCCCACTTGTGGGTGTTCCCTCATGTGCTATGCTACACCTTTCTACAAAATTTTCAATGTCCCATCTTGCTTTGGGCCAATAATAATTGTGAGCCACCTTTTGAATGATGGTACCTATCTTCTCATGGTCCCCATCTGGTTTCACATGTAGGCTCCTTATTAATTCTGTCCTATATCTTTTTGGAAGAACCAGCTGTCCGTGACCTTTGGATCTAGCTCCAGTCTTCCTATACATCAACTTGTTTTTCATGTAAAAATCTCCCTTGCCTGGAGTTGTATGACAAGTTGACAATTTTCTGAAACAAGGCTTGAGTGTTTTATCCCCAGCCTGTGCCTTCCTCATCTCTTCTGGAGTGGTATCTAACATAATATCCTCCTCCTGTCTTGAGGTCGACCTGACCTGAAGGGTTGCCATATACACAGGTTTCCTTCTGCAACGGTCAGTGTCATGATTGTCCATCTGACAATTCTTACACCACCTTTTTCCTTGGTTGAAAGATTTTCTTTCATCATATTTCCTTTCATCGAATTGTGGGAATTTATTTTTATTTTCATACCGTGGCCTATCAAATTGGTGCTTACCTTTATTTTGATCCTTAGGATCAAATTTATTAAAGTTCTGTGGTGCCCTAAAGTTATCCACTTGTTTCTTTTTATTACCTGTTACCTCTGCTTGAGCTGCTTGATACCTTTCAGCAACATTTAGCAACTCACCCAGCCTCTCTGCACCTTGTTCCATGAGAAACTTTCTCAGGTCTGGAGCCATGGACTCTCTTAGTTGCTCTATAAGGACCATTTCCTTAAGATCTTGGGTTTTCCCCAGAGAAGTCCATTTCTCCAAGTATGTCTCTATTCGTGCAGAGAACTGGTGATATGTTTCACCTGACAGTAGTTTAGCATTCCTAAATTTTTTCCTATAAAATTCTGCATTCTTTTCATACCTTAACAAAAGAGCCTGCTTTAGCATGTCATAATTTTCCTGATCACCTCTGCTCATTTTTGCAAAAACTTCATAAGCTGCCCCACGAAGTCCCTGAGATAACTTTAAGCTCCACCTTTCTCTCTCTAACCCATACGTGGTAGCTAATAGTTCATATCTATTTATATAGCTCTCAATATCATCGTCTTTCTCAACAAAATGATCTAAATGAAAGTTCATAGCTGAGGTTGAGGCTCCCTGAGTAACCGTAGCATCAGAGGCAAAGGGACTGGCACCATTTTCAGGAACATGGCCTTGAAACTCAAACTCCCTTAGTCGTAATTCATGTTCCCTTTGTAATCTTTTCTCCTCTTTTCTTTCTGCAGCTTCTCTTCTTCCCTTTCTGCAGCTAATCTCTTCTCTTCCCTTTCTGCAGCTAATTTCTTCTCTTCCCTTTCTGCAGCTAATTTCTTCTCTTCCCTTTCTGCAGCCTGCCTTCTTTCCTCGGCTTCCAATGCTTTAGCCTCTTTGTCAGCCTCAATCTGCAACCTCTTAGTCTCAGCCTCAGCTTCAAATTGCAACCTCTTAATTTCCCTTTCAGCCTCTAACTTTCTTTCGGCTTCAAACCTTCTTTCTTCGCGTTCAATAAATTTGTCACATTCCGTAGTAACATAGGCAACCATAACTTGCCCATCTAATCCTAACTCTTTTGCAGTCTGTACAGCAGCAGATCGAAACTTGGCCAGGTCCGCCATTGTCTATCAGGTAAATTTCTACAATGTCTAACCAACAATTTAATCTTTAAGTATATCTAATGGACAACACAGGCACCGTGAGCTCAACCTTATTTAATTCCACCCAAGGATACCTTTTAATTCTTATATTCCCTGAAGTGAATTACCCCCAATATTTTTAATAGGGAAAGATTCAAAATCCCAAGAGCGAGACCCCAATATATGTGGTGAAGTGGGATGTTATAAATATTTATAGGGGACTTAGTGTACTGACTGAGATCAGCTGTGAAGGTATCTATATCTATTAAGAGTAGTGTATTATAGATAACCTTACTTGCTACCACATATCTATATATCTCAGTCAGAATTATTCTGCAATAGTGTGATGACTACGTTATGTGTCTAGGGTATGTGTAGGATGAAGTGTAAGTCAAAACAACAACAGACAGATAAACAATTTAATTTATTCCACTATACTTGACAACACTGGGACACTCACATACATATAACACTCTAAAGGATATCTTAAGGAGTCACTGATAACTTTTCAAATAACAATATGTATTCATTGCTGATATGAATGAATATGTGTCCTGATTCAATTACAAAGGAACCAGGAATCACAATCAATTTTCATTACAAGTTATGTACAGAATGGATTAATATGAATATTGTAGTGACATATATTATTAAAAATATCCTATGTGTGTCAGTTGTGTAGTGGTAAAATGAGGTAATACTGGTTTTGTTTTGTTCAAGCTCTGTTGGTATTTGTCATCATGACTTCAATAGTTTGTCTTTAGGGACTAGTATTGGAGATGTTCTCAGTTCCTGATATTAAGACAATTAAATTCCCCTCTTAAGGTGATTTTTACAAAGTCATTTCAAGATGTGGGGACATAATGTTGAGCTCAGCTGGCCAAATTAGCTTATCTTGCGTGATGGCGGCAGGAAAGGACTCCTCTGCTCGAATTCTCCCCTGGGCTCTGGAGACACCTCACTGATAGCTAAATGGACCAAGGAGTATGCTGTCCGACTCTGGATTCAGCAAAGCTCTGACCAGGTGCTGCTCAGTACCATCAAGACCACGGTCCCTGAAAACAAGAAGGATATACCTTCTACTTCATAACTAATTGATACTCTAGTTCTACACTGAACACAATACAACACAAACATTGAGTTCAGAGCGTTAGGCCAACTGTCAGCTTCATCTGAAATACTTTATACCAGCATTACCCTCCTTAATGGTCACTACGCCTCTGCACTTCCTGCATTATTTCTGTCTAATCAATCATCCAGGTGTCAGTGTACTATTTGGCCATTCCATGCCGTTTTACTTCCCTCCGACACCCTCTGTTCAGGCTGGAGCATTATAGGCTTTATCTCCTGTTTGCCACTGAACTACACATATATATACAGGCATAAATTAACAATTTACATTCAATTTTCATTAAAAGATACTGAATGGTTCAAGCTTACCACAATTTCATGGAAATAAACACAGATACGTTGATTAGCAATGAATTCTGGCACAATTACTGGCACAAATTCCCATCTGCTTATGTTCCAGGCTTTTATTTTAGCAAAAATGTGAGCTGGCTTCAACGCACTGTCGCTTTATCAAGATTATTTGCACTAGTGGTCTCGAACTAACGCTCCTAAGTGAGTATATCAGCAAGTCTAGCCAATGAGGCCACGTTTCGACAAGTGTTTGAAAAAATGTTACCTTTCTACGTCTCCCTAACAACCAAGATAGTATTTATAGTCCGACCAATCGTGGTTCGTCTTTCATTTGTTGCGCTCCAATCAATTTGGAGTTTACATGGTAGGCTATTTCTGTAACGCAAGGTTTTTTCAAACATGTTATAAAAAAATTTTATGAGCAGAAATGATTTCATGCTGTCAGGCATCCCCAATATTCCATTTTGGTTATAACTTATTAATTCCTGGACTATTTGCGTAACGTTTTACATATTCTTTGTCAGCAAACCCTAAGGAACCCAAACATCCAAATTTAAAAGAGCTACGTGGCTGCGTTCAAAATATGTATTTTCTACCTCCTGTTTCGAAGATGTGCTGTCTGGGTACTGTTATGTTTTCAACCGTAAGCCCATCTATTGTTATCTTTCCTAATAAGCGTTTTTTATGATTTTAAAACCTAACTCTGGGAAGGGTAGTGAATTTATCACTGTCCGTCCGAAAAAGTTAGTGCTTGTAGTCTTACACGCGTGATAGTAGTAATTGTGTATCGCGCGACGCGGGTTGGGGGTGGCATTAATAGCGAGACGCGTGTTTAATTTTGCATGCGTTCGGCTTTATTCGCCCCTCCCTTCTCGCTCTATCCTTTAGTCCATCTGTCTTTTGTTTTGGTAACATAGTGTAGAAAAAGACATGAATGGAATTTAAAATTTAGGTCAACTTGCATATTTCAAGGTTTTTCTTAGAAAGGCAGCACATTTTATTGTGTGTTTGGGAAACGCGTGTATGTTGCAGAAGGCCTTTAATATCAACGTGAAACGTTACAATTTGCTTACGCAGTAGAAAACAAGGGGATTTCGAGTACAGTCTTTGTGACAGCACTGTTATCTACCATTGCTCTTTTCTTTATTAATTTTATTTGTTAGGCTTAATATTTAACTAATAATTTATATATGTGGGAACTCTTCAAATTCTTAGTCTAAATAGCTGTAAGAGCTTTTTGATCAGTCTCTAGAATGAAATGTGCGCCCAGGAGGAATCTTTGTAGTTTGAGAATTGACCAAACCATTGCTAACAACTCACGGTCTAAAACCGAGTAGTTCCTCTCTGCCGCATTTAGTTTTCTAGAAATGTACATAACAGGATGCAGAGTATTTGCATATTCTTGCATAAGTGCTACTCCAATCCCAGTGGATGAAGCATCACTCCGAAGAACAAAAGTCCTATCAAGAGTAGGTAATCTTAGGATGGGAGGAGATGAAAATATATTCTTGATTTGGTCTAGGGAAGATTGGCATTCTTCAGACCAACGGACCAGATTAGGCGAACCTTTCTTCAACAATGTTGAGAGAGGTGCCATGATCGAAGATAAATTTGGAATAAATCTCCCATAAAATTGAATTAAACCTAAGAGACTCCTAACTTGTTTCTTCGTTTTAGGAACAGAAATGTTCAGTATTTTGGAAGTATTGTGGTCTTCTGTCTTCAAGAGACCATGACCAACACGATGACCCAGGAAAGAGATTTCACCAAAACCAACAAAAGCTTTAGAAGGTTTTGCTGTCAAACTATTCTCACGTAGAGTGGACAGTAAGTCATATAACCCTAAATAGTGATCTTCCCAGGTATCACTGAAGAGACAGATATCATCTAAGTATGCGATGACATCCGAACGATGTGACAGAATTCGACGCATCATGCGAACGAAAGTAGCAGGGGCGTTCATAAGACCGAAAGGCATAACATTCCATTGAAATAGACCCCTAGGTGTAGAAAAAGCAGTAAGAGGTTTGGCATGCTCTGCTAAAGGCACTTGCCAATAACCTTTAGACAAGTCAAGTTTAGTGAAGAATCTAGAATTAGAAAGTCTAATCAGTAGATCTTCTAACAAAGGCATCGGTTCAGCATCGAACTTTGTGACCTGATTCAATTTGCGATAATCAACGCAAATTCGTATGTTCTTATCTTTCTTCCGGACAATAACCATGGAAGAAGAATATGGTGAAGTCGATGGTTCAATTATATTTAATTGAATCATTTCATCCAATTCCTTTTCCACTTGCGACTGAAAGTGTATAGGGATAGAATAAGGCCTAACCCTAATAGGATTACTGTCGGTAAGAATTATGTCATGTTCTATGACATCTGTGTGTCCAGGAATGTCAGTGAGAACATCCTGAAATGTTTGTAACATCGACGAGACTTGTCGATGTTCGTCACCAAAAAGATTTGGAGAAACAGAAACGTTTTTCCAAGATTCCGTGGAATGTAGTGGAACCACTGGAAGGGGAAGATTGACATCAGAGAAAGTAGATTCCTCATCCTGTATGACAGACAGGGATGAGTAATGACCATGAGGTGCAGGAGCATCATCCGTTGCCTGGAAAATAGGCAGCAAATAGTCCGGACGTTCGTGAAATTCCGAAAGCATGTTTATGTGGAAAGTTTTATGCTTTCCATCGATATCGACCACATAGTCGACATCAGAAATCCGAGAGACTATTGCATACGGACCTTTCCATGCAATAAGAAGTCTATTTTCCCTACTGGGGAGTAGGACGAATGCTTTGTCACCTGGACAAAGTTGTCGTAGACATCTATTTTTGTTAGCAAACTGCCTTGCCTTTTCTTTAGCAATTTCTGATGAAGCAGTTGCTATTTACATGCCTCAATGATTTTTTGCCTCAGAGCAATGACATACTCATATGAGGATTGAGTTTCATCGCTAATATCATCGGCAGTGATGAGATCGTGTAATAAAGACATAGGGCCGCGCGGACGCGCGCCAAAGACAAGTTCGAAGGGAGAAAACCCTGTGTGTTCATTTGGGACTTCTCTATAGGCAAAGAGAGCCGCGGGTAAAACCCTGTCCCAATCTTGAGGATGATCTTCAGTTATCTTACCAAGCAAAGTCTTGAGCGTTCTATTCAGACGCTCAACTAACCCATTAGACATAGGATGATAGATACTACTGAGAGATCGTTCAATATGTAAGGTAGACATTACCTGTGACATAGTGTCAGATATGAGTTGAGTGCCATGGTCTGACAATATTTCTCTGGGGAACCCCAAGCGAGAAAATATCAACCAAAGAGCATCTGCGATATCTGTAGTAGATATGCTCTTAAGAGGAATAGCCTCTGGCCAACGTGTGCACATATCGACACATGTAAGGATAAACTGATGTCCTCTGGCCGACTTGACCTTAAAAGGGCCAATAATATCTATGGCCATTTTCTGAAACGGCCGAATAGGAATGTCAGCAGCCTGGATAGGCGCAGCATGTCGTGGTCCTCTAGATTTGACCTCCTGACATACCTTGCATGATCGGCAGTAAATACGAATGTCCTTGTTGACAAAAGGCCAAAAGAAAGCCGCAAGGACTCTCGACTTCGTACGGGAAAAACCCATATGTCCAGCACATTGCGAGTCATGAGCATGTTGTAATATTTGCACTCTCATGCTCTTGGGAACAAGAATTTGCGAATGTGCCGACGTAGTCGAATCTTGTACCATACGTACAAGTACGCCGTTTCTCATTGCAATCCAAGATTTTCTATTTGTATCCTGATTCGGATCACCTTTCTTCGCAAGAATGAAGAATTTTTTTAAAGAAGGATCTTCTTCTTGCAATTTTATGAAAGAGTCACGAGTGATCACTAAGTGACTATCTTGGCTATCAACTTCATTATCACCATTCAGTGAAGTTTCGGGTGTTTGTAGAGCTTGTGCTCTTGTAACCACTGCATTTGTAGCTTGCATGTTATTATCTTCCCAAGCAGCAATCTGCTGTGGGGTACACTCCCTAACTCCGTGAATACGACCAATAATAAGGTCCGCAATAGGATTAGGTAAGAGACAAGCATGCACATCTCCAGTAAAGAAAGGAGTGGCAATGCGAATTACAGCAGTAGGATATTTTTCTAGAGTGCCGCCAAATGTGACACATTTAATAACCTTTCCTGTAGCACAAGATGGATCTACAAGCGATTGTCTAACACCAATAGTGGTGCATCCGGAATCGAAAAGTAGTGAGACCGGAGTATCATTAACAAGACCCTTATGTAGGATTAAAGAACCCCTCCCGTCATGCGCAACAGCAGCAGGAAGAGCGGGAAGAGGGTGACCACAACTCAAAGTAGTTATGGTACCCGGTTCGAATAAAGTACTGCATTGGGGGCATTTGTTTGCTCTCTCAAAGTCAAAAGCAGAACCAGTGACAGCGTCAAAGTTTTTATTATCAACAACCTGATTACAGGCTCCCTGAGTTTCCTGTTGTACAGAATTAGCCTGCTGATATCTCTTTTTTTTGTGTTGAGATCTACCCCGACTATTATTACCTCTGAAGTTATCAGAGTTATTATTATCTCTGAAGTTATTATTGTCTCTATTGTAATTGTTATCATGGTTCGAATTCCAGTTTCCACGATTACTATCATGTCTACATTGATGCGAACATCTATTTGTTTGGTTTTGAGGTCTTCGGGAGGAATAACCTCTATTACCATATCCTCTTTTGAAATGCCTATAATTATTAGGGTGATAGTAACGAGCACTATCAGGTTGTCTCCAATTCTTCGAAGAAGAATCACCATGAAATTGATTTCCATGATTTTGACAGAAATTACCGCTACTCTTTCTATCAAAATTTTGTTGGGATCTACGAGCAAAGTTTTGACCATACGGTGCTGCCGAAGCAACTGGTAAACCTTCTTTCACCTTAGAGTTACTAATGGTTATGTGTGGGTGCGCAGTTACATACTGGCAACAGAAATCTTCCATTTCTTTTATTGTTTTAGGTTTACGTTCATGAAGGAAAGCAAGGAAAGACTCATTGACAGAAGACATGACTTTGTCTCTAAGTATTAAGTCCATAAGTGCTTCATAAGTTTTTTCCGTCTTAGATAGTTCAACCCATCGTGAAAAAGTAATGCGTATTCTTGCAATAAACTCGGAGAATTCAACTCCATTTTCAGGTAACATGTTTTTAAATTGTAGACGATAGCCGTCTTCGTTAAGCTGATATTTCTTTAACAAAGCGGCCCTGACAACCTCATAATTGTTCTTGTCAGGTTCATCCACCATATTTAACATACTTAGAGCTTTACCTGTCAGTATCCCTGATAACTGATAAACATATTTTGCTTTGTCTATGTTATGAGCTTTACATGCTTGTTCAAATCTGTCCAGATAGAACATTATGTCATCACTGGAAGGATTAAATGTTGGTAACTTAATCTTAAAAGTATCATTATTAGACTTATCAGAAGATGAACTCTTGTTTGCATCATTAGCATTACTCATGCTCGTCAATTTTAACTTCTCCAACTCTAAAGCTAAGAGTTTTTCTTCATGTTCCATTTTTGCTTTTTCTTTCCTCTCATCAGACTCTCTCTGTAATCTTCTTTCCTCAGCCTCAGCCTCTCTTTGTAACTTTTTCTCTTCAGCCTCAGCCTGTAGTCTCTTATTTTCAGCCTCTTTCTCAAGTCTTTTATTTTCAGCTTCTTTCTCCAGTCTTTTATTCTCAGCTTCTTTTTCAAGTCTTTTATTTTCAGCCTCTTTTTGAAGTCTTTCAGCTTCTAGTTGTAGCTGGAGTTTTCTCTCCTCAGCTTCTGATTCCCTTTTTAGTTTTTTCCATTTCCATTTGGAATTTTCTTTCATCTGCCTGCATCTGCAGTCTCAGATTCTCAGAATCTATCTTTTTCTGCTCAGCTTCTGCTTTCTGTCTTTTTTCCTCAGACTTCAGCGCTTTGTTATATAGAGCAGTAGCATACTCTTCCAACTTATCATCAGTCTTTCCAAGGGATTTACCCTGTTCAATAAAGTACTCAAGTGTAGACATGTTGTCTAACATATGAGTCCAAAAACCTGAAATAATTAACTAATTTATTTCAAACCTAAGTGTAACAAGTCTTAATTAAGCACTTGTATATTCACATCACATTATATTATCCCAGTCTCTGTGGGAAAACAAGTCTCCAATCAAAGAACTTGTATATGAAATGTCAACAATTAATTCTTTATCATAAGTGCACTTCTCATTCAATAGTGCATGACACTATTCATCATTCATTTATCATCAGTGTAGTAGTAACAGTGCATTAGCATAGCCCATTAATTAATTACTATAACTGTAAACAATGACTATGTAAACACAAGCAGAATGTAAACATTGAAAATGTAAACAATGTAAACAATGTAAACAATAACAATGTAAACAATAACAAAGATCAGCAACAATACAAAAACGTTCGCAGAAATCAACTAAAAATAAAGCAGAAATTAAAGAAATATCACAAAAAATGTGACGATATCTGCGATAGAATTAAACAAAATACATGACACTACAGTGTATAAAAAAAATGTTGTATGAAACTAAACTATAGTCAAGAGGAGCCTAACAAATACAAACAAATCAAAACAAAACTAAAGAATGCGAAATAATAACGAAAACAATATTAACACATGTCATCACAACTAACATAAATAGCAACAGAAGTCGCTTAGCAAATTCCAGTATCGGAAATTTGCACACCCTACAGAAAACGCTCACAATAGACGACCTCTATGACGTGGTATGATCTAAGGGAGACTCCACCCAACCGAAAACCCGCTGAAATATAAACATATAAATATACCAATAACATATAAACATATAACATATAACAATAGAATGAGATGATACACAGAAGACTCAGTAGAAGTATAAGGGCACAGTTTACATACAAACAGGCCACTTAACTTATAGGCTTCCAATCGTAGAACAGCAGAAAAAACAGATGTCTATCAACGTCCTAAAGAGCGAAGCTCCAACGATGATGCATCTGCACTGCTCAACTGCCACGACGATGATACTAGAGCTTCTGATATACAGGTACGATGGTTAGAGCTTCTGAATACTGTACTTGGTTTGAGATTTGTTCGGCACTTGACCTTCTAATCCAAAATGTAAATTGATGGGATTCGGTTCTTGGCCTTCTTCAGAAAACAACCCGTTTCAACCGGCACTTGACCTTCTCAAAAAACGACAGCACTGGAACCTTGACAGCAGCAACTTGCTTGACTTGCGTTAAAGACAACAGCAGTCCGTGTTATCCGGCAATATGCAACAACGCCGGGTACTGTCAAATTCATGTTTCAGTCAAAAAATTGCAATTTTGACATTTACCGGGCAACGCCGAGTACTTTGAAAATTTTGAAGTGTTGACTTGAAGGATGCCGTTTGTTGAAAATGAAGTGGGTAAGGGACCCCGTGTTTGCTGGTACCAGATCAAACCAGCTTATGGCCACCAAATGATGAGACGTGGTGGGCTTATCGAATGCCTTTGGACTGGCCACCAAATGATGAGACGTGGTGGGCTTATCGAATGCCTTTGGACTGGCCACCAAATGATGCGTGCACCATGGGTTGAGTGATGGTGCCCGTGGTCTGGTTTTGTGAAGTGTGCAGATGATGTTCAGTCAAACAATGATCATACAAAAACAGGGCAATCCACATAAGGACGTCAGTTAATTCACGACGTATAAAGTCAATGATTCTTGTAACAGCTGATGACGTTTTTCTGCATTATTTATTGTGGACGCCACAGTGACAAAATGGATACGCGAATATGTAGGTACATCAGACAGTCATTATCACAGCAACAGTCAATACAGCAATGGACGGTAGACGGCATTATAACAATGATGAGTCATATGCATTTTATACTTCAAAGTGCTGTAAATGTAGTCAGGTGGAAACCTCCATCCTTTTCTATAACAGCCCGGAGATAACCAGATGTATGAGATCAGTTCACTCTCCTTAATCTGACTTCAGCAAGACAGGCACGTCTGCTGAAGTATAAATAATGTCCTCAAAAAATCCTCTAGATAACAAAAGGTTTCAAACCTAGTTCATGTAGCAAAGAGCAAGTAATGGTCCTTGGGACATGCATCAACCGATGCGGTACAATGCAGCAACATGTGAGCTGAGAAAACATCTCGTGATGACGACTTTCGAAGACAGGTTATGAATCAAATGTCGCTCACGACCAGAAATCGATAAAGTTAATGAAAAGTTAATTTACCTTGCCTTCAGGAAATACACAGAAATACTACGCCTCCCGGCGTGTGGAAATACACTAGAGGTATCATCTCGAATAAACGAAATATCCATTAAGAGGACTTCACATTCCTGACAGAACAAAAAATAGCCGAGACCCTCTCACTGAGGCGTCTTGCTAGCTCTGCAAATCTGCGCTCACTGACTGGTGGGCGGAAATCGATCGACAAAGACCCAAAACTTAGACATGCGCAGTCCAGCGCAAACCGACCACAGTTCAGACAACTTAAGACGCAAGGACCTTTACTAAGAACCAGCTTAAGAATGATTACCTTATAAGGATGACCCAACTGGTTGCCAACCGTTTTCTGAGAAACGCGGCCTAGCCAGACCATACATGGACATGATTCAAGAACGCCTAACAAACTTAACTGCGTTCGATACCAACGCGAGGAGACAACTGCTTACAATGAAAAGTGAATATAAATTTCAAGCAATTGTTGCCCTTGCGTTACAAAATATATATATTGTTTATGCGCTCTCATGTCCACTCCGGAAGTATTGCATTACCTTTACTGTGAGGGCGAAATTTTATATTTCTCTCTCTCCCCTGCCCTAACTTGGCCCATTTCTGTCAACACAGAAAACTCATCCGAAGGTTAATGTTTACATAACTTTCACACTTCAATTCACTTCAATTCGACGGTCCATGTATTAATTAAGTCACAAAAACGCGACCATCCCATATGGACTCCAGGTGAAATGCTATCGTCGATGTTTGTACAAGATTGGAGTCATCTCTTTCAATTCGCCAGAACAATAGAATCGCAATATTGGAGGTACGGATAAACTACGAATATGTCCAGACAGACGGTCGAATTGCGCCGAGTCATATTCTGATAACGACATCTGAATTACGTGGGATAAGCAAGTCAGATAATCTCCGATCTGGGAAGACATTTTGAAGTGTGATAGATGTAACTTTACCAAAAAATAATCGGATGTTTACAGCCCAATTACAGAAAGTACTGGTTTGAAATTTTGCACTAGATGAGACATGGAAAATATTTCATCATAAAGTTGCCATAACTAAAACTTTCAAATAAGATTGGCTGGCTTTTTGAGGCGCGAATAACAATTGCATTGATTGGGCGTTTGTCCCAACCGCCCGGAAAAGCGGGGGTATGAAATCTAGGATATATAATGTACAACAATTTTGACACACGAGACCGCATTTCAGAAATCGTCACCAGTAGACAGCTCAGACCTTGCTACAGGAGAGAATAGAGTTGGACTCTGAATTCGTGAGGAACAGAAACACGTAATAGAGCATCTTTTATCCACTGGAAAAGAAAACTCGCCAAAATTAATACGGACCCGGACTCCTATATAAAACTACACGCAAAGTCACAGAGGAATTCTGAAGTAAACAAAAATCCCAGACGTGTGTTCGAGGCAAATCGTATTAACTTGCCGAGACTATTTATCTGAGCAGGAAGTCTAAAGATTCTCAATTTTATTGAGGTGAATGTACATAGTTTATACTTTGAAGTTTAGATATGTATACTTGACTAGTGGTGTTAATAGATTCATATGAGGACTGGAAACCTCAACATGTGAAAAGGATACATTCACGAATCACCACAGCAAGCGCTGATGATTGCTTCATGCTAGGTCTCATAGAGAACCAGATGCAGAAGTAACCCCAGACTCCGTATGGAGCAGGGAGTGAATGATGATTACAACTATACAGTTGTGTATTATCATTTGTTAAATGGATGTAAACTTTATACGTTGCTTCAGGCACAAGCCATGTTCCACTCTTCAGTCACAAATTTCGTTAGATTAACTGAAATAATGGTGATTTTTCATCACATACCCTGAGTTAGATAATATACGCTCAGGAGGAGTAACAAATCTGAGAAAAGGAATCGGTTCACGGATAGCGGGGGATAAGCGCCTGGTTAATATCAGGCAAACAAATATTTAGAAGCAGAATTTGTTCTTTTATTCACTCTAAAAATTGGTGGTACGGATCGGAGAAGCCAGTTGCGGTACTACTTTACGAATGATACCAGCTGTCCTACTAGTCTGTGTTTTTAAGCCTGAGATCGACACTTGAAGATCCTTGCCTGGACAGGAGTGGTAACTTCTAAAAATTTGGAAACGTGCCCTCGACACAGAGACGAATTGACGGAACCAGCAACACTAGCAATTCAGGAATTTTGAAAGATAAGTCATAGTTCTAGCAGGCCACAACAACAGACTTTATTTCTAAAACTGATAGCCAGTTAGTGATGATAACTATCTTTAAGAGTTACTACTTTATATTTATTTACATTTGTTCCAAAAAGCGATTGATCATTAAATTTTGTATATGTTGATATTGATAAATTCATAGTCGAGTTAATGATTACAGAGTAAGGCACAGGTGTGAGTCCTGATTTTAATATGTATAGTTCTATCTACACCTGAAGAGCCACTAACAAAAATAATAATAACAATAATAATAATCAGAAGAATCTCGCTGGATTAAACCAGCTGGGGGCTTAACGAGCTAACGAATTATAAGATAACCCAATCCTTCACAAAATTTGACGGTAGATACTAGAGTTAACGTTGCTAAGAAACATTCAGCATTGTTCTCGCTTTTCTGAATATCTTGTGAAGACTCCCTTGGGGTGATGATGATAATGATGATATAATCCCTTTAGCTGTGAGCAGGGAGCTCTTGACAGCCCATTGCCTCTCTGACAAAGGTACAAGTCTTCCTCAGTTGTTGTGATGATGTGTAGAGTGTAATGTGGATGGTTGGGTGCGATGGGAGTAGCTGGTGTCGCAGGTCAGTTAGTCTTGGGCACTGTAACTGTAGGTGCTCAACTGATTCCTCACGGTGGTGGCAGTGCCTACAGTTTGGTTCACGTAGTGGGTCTGTTCTATTTAAATGTTTATTGACGGGGGCATGGCCTGTTCTCAGCTGGAAGATTATAGTCTAATTTCTTCTTTTCAGTTGTTTAACTGGATCTTGAGAGTTTGGCTTCGTTTGATGTTTGAAGAAAGGACGCCCTGTCTGGGAGGTAGCTCACTGGTTTAGCCATTTTTGCCTGTAATTGTTTCTCAGGATCTGTTGGCAGGTTTGCAGTGTGGTACGTGATGGGAACTGGGGCAGTGCTGCTCCTCTTTTGGATAGTTTATCGGCTGTTTCATTTCCTAGGACTCCAATATGCCCAGGGATCCACTGGAGTGTAACTTCGACGCCATAGGAAGTGAACATCTGGTCAATTATTCTGCAAATGTTATTAACATCAGGAGGCATTTTGCTTTCTAGGGCTTGAAGTGCTGATTTTGAGTCTGAGAATATAACGATATCCTTAGGTGGAGTGATGCAACTTTCAAAGTCTGAGATTATCTGGCACAATGTTTTTTCTAGTGCTGTTATTTCTTCATAATAGCTAGAGCAAATTTCTCCGCAAGGGCCAAAGATGCAAGCGTGGTCTTCTGGTTGCAGGTTGGGGTATTTTATCATTGCGCTATATCCAGCATTGGTGGTAGCTTCAAATGCAGATCCATCTATGTATACATGGATGATATCTTGTGGATATGGGTGTATAGTTTCTAAGGCGATGGTTTTCAGTAGTGGTGCTAGGGTGTTCTTGTCTGCTGAAGAGTCAGAGAGTTCAGTTCTTACTGTAGGAGTAGTTTCCTGCCAACATGGTGGTTCATTATTGATAGTTGCCATTGGCTTTCTAACTGCTGGTAGGTGGTGTTTGATGCTAGCATCTATTGCATTTATAAGAAAAGATGTCTTTTGTATTATGTGTTTTTAGTGCCACTGCTCTATCATGACTTTGTCTAATTTTTGTAGGAGGATTTTGCTTGCAATAGTTTGGAGGGGGAGCGAGTAGTCAATGACTGAGCGGACATATCCAGTATAGTGTTGGCGTAATGAGTGCTAGTCTGCTCCCCACCCACAGGAGGAAAGGTGCTTGATGAGCCTATGTCCTGTGGATGCTTTCTCAATCAGCTTGTCTATGTGAGGTTTCATGGTAAGTCAACGGTCAAGCTCGACTTCAAGATATCTCGGGAATTCTTCGTATGCTAGTTTCTCTCCGTTCGTCCAGGCCTCAATGTTTTTCTCATTAACTCTCATGTTTAGGCTAAACAGGCTGTACGTAGTTTTCTCTACATTAATTTCAAGTTTCCAGAACTGGCAGTATGTAGAGATGGTTGTCAGATTTTGTTAATATTTTTGGTGATGGTTTGGAGATGTTTTCCGTTTGTCCAGATGACTATATCATCAGCAAAGAGTTCTTTTTGGCAGGTGATGACATCTGGGAGGTCATTAATATATATATATAAGAAATAGTGTACAACTTAATGCTGATTCCTGGGGCAGTTCTTCCTCCAGGGTCCTTTGATTTGATGTAGATCCGCTGAATGTTGTTCGGATTGTTCTGTTGTTAAAAAAAAAAAACCTTTTAGCCAGTTGAACATTCGCCCTGATATTCCCATTCTTCGCGTTTTAAAGGCGAGACCTATCCGCCAGACTCGATCATAGGCTTGTCTAAGGTCCATAAATGTTGCTAACACATTTCTTTTGTCTTGGTAGGCATCACCTATCTCTTGGGTGAGTCTTATCAGCTAATCCAGTGTCTGGTTGTTTCTTCTAAAACCTGATTGATTGGTATTTAAGATCTTATTGCTTTCTAGCCACCAATATAGCCTTTCATGTATCATCCTGTCAGCGATCTTGCTTAAGTTTGATGTTAAGGAAATCAGTCTATAGCTTGTTACTTCATTAGATGGTTTGTCCTTCTTTAGGACTGGGATGATATTGGCTTTTCTCCAGTCTGTTGGTAACTTGCCTTCTCTCTTCTTCTTCTTCTTTGATCCATAGCCGCCGACCGTCAAAGCAGTTAGTGGCCATCATGCCTGGTAGCATCTTGTAGGGCAGCAACAAATTGATTCCACTTTGTTCGGTCGGCGGCCAACCTTCGTTCAGTACCCCAACTCTGGTTCATTCTTTGCATCTCGGCTTCCACAGATCTACACCAGGTTGTTTTTGGTCGGCCTCCCTTTCGCTTTTCTTCATGGGTCCATAGCATAGCTGTTCTTGTAATGGTATCAGGGTCCCTTCTGAGGACGTGTCCAAAACAACTCCAGCATCTGCCACCTTCTCTCTAGGTCTTGTTAATGAGGTCAAGGATGGTGTAGAATTCCTAATTTGAGAGATTTGAGATAATCTCGTTAGTGAGTCGATTAAGACACGGACAGTGATGTAATACCTCCGCCAGAAGAACTTTCCTTTGATAATCAATTACAAGGAAATAATATCTTGGAGGAGATTATAATGTTACATCTGTGAAGTAGTTCAGCAAAAGAACACACCACCAAAAAAACAAAAACCCCAACGAATGTTGTAGAGAGGTAAATACCCTCTTATCAGCACAGCCAAGTACTTCTTGAAAAGATTAATTAATTTCAGCCACACGTCTTTGAGTTAAATCCCCTGTCTGTCAGTGAGGTAGTATCCTGTACTCTTGAACCAATTATCTAAAAAATTCCTGTGCCTTTCCGACAAGGTGATAATTCAGATAATTCAAGGTTGACGAGGACAGTGGGAAATATATTTTCAGTGTGACTCAATGATAATTAACCCTAATATCTGGTGGGTTGAATGAGTCCAAAATCAGGTTTGCGCAAGTGGTGCGCCTGGGTTGCAACATAACGTGACGCAACCACTACGGACTCCCGAGAACTAGTTTCCCGTGTTCCGCGGACAAATGCCGAGCTAAAAGAGAGAGACCGCCATTTCTAGCGTAATCGGTTCTACCCGTGGACCCATGAAAGCTGATGGCTTTCCCTGGTGTCAACGGCCAGTGAAAGTCTACCGCTCTAACTACCAGAAACCGAGTGCCGGGTTCTAACTCGTGGTCGAAGGACTCTAAGAAATATGCTGCCTACTGCGACAGAGAGTCCTGGACGCGTCAAAATTTCTCCCACGTACATTAAAGAAAAAGGGGAGTGAACCTGTCCGATTACATTGACAGGCCAGTTACTCAACTTTACAACCACAGGAGACCGAAAAAAGAAATGAAATGGGCGGGCCAAAATCAAAAAGAATTTAGAGGATGCCTAAACTCCACACTAGTGCCCAAAATTATTACCCATCGTCACACCATCCACAGCTATTAATGTAATATTTTACTGAATCATTTTAGTTGGGGGCTCAGAAAATACAAGAAAATTTCTTTTTCCTCACAGAAGGTAACAGTTTCATGACAGCTTAGATGCTCTTAGTTGTGATGCTCCCTTTCTTAAAATTCATGTGAGGCTCCCTAAAATAGAAGCATCGTTCTTCTATTTGTATCCCTGGCAAGAGATAAATTGAGCGAAGGTTGATACTTTTGAATACCCTCCTTTTTATATAAGTTTGGCCATTGTCAGACCACCACTGTAGATCGGAGTGAAGACAATCCCGTCACACTTTATAGCCACTGGACCAAGATAACTACAAAGAACCACATAAGTGAAGGGAATGGAAAAAAAGAAATGACGAAAGGAGAAACAACCCCCCCCCCCCCCCCCCCCTTTCCCCACCCGGTTCATATTTAGTCAGGTTCCCTGCACCATTGCAGCAGGGGTTTCTGTTTTACACGATGAGGTTACCAGGATACATACATACAAACATACATAAACATTTAAATGGACATGGAAAATCAATGTTAAGCAAGAAAAAAAAAAAGGCTCAATACCTTCCTTCTACTTTGTCTACGCCATATCCTTGGTATTTCGTGGAAGTACAAAGGCACAAATGACGAAGTGCCGCAACGCGCTGACGTTCAAAGCATGAGCGTCTGATTGACAAAGTAGTTAGAGCACTGGCTTTTTGTGGCTAAAGTACAGGGTTCCAGTCTTACTCAACTGTAAGTATGGTACCTGATTCTGCTCTTGATTTAGGGAAGGCAAAGGTAGCGGGAAGCGACCAGATCATTTCACTTCCCGAAGCTGGATCTAGTACAGTGAAGTCTCTAACACTTCATTCCCCTACGGTAGTATCTGCAATTTCACTTTACCATTTTTTTTTGTTTTTTCATGTAGTGTTTACAAAATTTGCACGCTATTCATTTTGCTTTTTAAGACTCACTTACACCAGCAATTTAGCTGTTACAACCAGACCAGTGATTCTTAAACTTTTAGAGTACCCGCACTCCTTCACATTATTTTATGAATTATCGTACCCTATTTATCTTCTAGCTCCCAAAATATGCCATAAATGCCACAAATAAAAGTACCGTATGTCTTTACATGACATGACTAGAAGAAAAATAATGGTATTTATATATTTAGTGCATGTAGTTGTTTGTGGCGCGTGTGATTGACAGAATGGTTATAGCGCGCTGAAGAGACTTCACCATACTAGGTCCAGCATCGAGAGGTGTGGTAATCAGTTCCCTTTCTCGCTGCCTTTTCCTTCCCTAACTCAAAGTCAGGTAACTATTTATACCTGGATATACTAGAGCTGTGTCGGTACCGTGATTCGAACCCGACACCTTTGCCGCAAAAGACCAGCACTCTAGCCACTCTGTCAATCGGACGCTCGTACAAAGGTGTACGGTTTCTTAACCACGCCCATTGTATCCTGTGCTTATTTTCTTCTTTCATTTTGACTTTTGACTATATGGTTTCTGAAGACCCCAAGACCTTTCATTTCCCAGTTGAGTTTCTGAATCAGCAGTGTCTATATGGAATGCCTATGCACCTACTGAAGCTCAAAATATTTACAAGCAGTAGCAAAGGCAGTTTCAATTCCACACATCAGTTTAGAGACAAACGATACCGCCCTCTCGGCAAAAGTAACGGGTTAGATTCACAGTATCGAAACAGTATGGACACGCTCCAGTCTACCGAGCTGAAAATGGGTACCTGAATTTGCTCTTAAGTTAGGGTAGGAAAAGACAGCGATGAAGGAAACTGCTCACCCAACCTCTTGATGCTGGACCTACGATAGTGAAGTCTCTAACATTTCACTCGTCTACGGCAGTATCTTCTATGGGATTACCTTTATCATAAGTTGTTAGTGAGCTCGAAAAATGGGAAACTTCGTTACAGCCAGATTCACGATAGGTTAGTGCTTTTATGACAACTTTTTTTAAAAGAAGATTGATACAATGTAGTTATATATCTAAGGCAACTGTTTTGAATTTTATAATAAATGTTATAATATACTAGTAAATATACTTGTCAAAATAATGACCGGGAAAGAGCTAAAGCATATGTCTTAACCTGTTAACATCTGCAGCACGTTTGGAAGACTGGAGAATTCGTTTCATTGATTCTGAATGAAAAATATTTTACACATTTTTGTAAAGTTTTGAAGAAATAATTATATTGGCCTTTTTTCACGGGATGAAAGTTATCCTTTCTTCTGTCGAAGGGGAATACAAAAATAATGTTGGCGTTGTTGTCAAGGAATGTAATTTATCCTATGTCAAAGGGAAACAATCAAATGACACACACAAAAATAATTACAATAAAATACATTATGTATTGTTCGACACTTGGGACCAAAAGATGCATCAATAGAGAATGCAGTCAGCGACCCATAGCTTGACTGCTTGCATCAGGATCAGCGAACCAGAGCTGACCAAGACCGTACTCCACCTCCATGTGGTGGTCCTGGAAACAGTCTGCAGCAGTGCAGTCTGGCTGAGCGAGTACAGATCGCAGAGGGAAGGCAAACCCGGTCCCAAAAAATGCCGTGCTGAAGTCGGATGTGTCGACCGAAAGGTGCAGATATCACAGCTACGGCGTAAACAGACACAACGCAACCACCGTCCTTTTCAGGACGAACGAGGAAGGAAGAAGTTCGACACTTTACTATATAGTTTCATAGTTATTTTTAAAAAAATATGCTTGCAAACTTAATGTGAAAAAAGATTTGTGCTATATTAAACTCGTGTACTTCAGTGCAAAGGCTAGAAGCGCATGACTTTTATATAATTTCCAGACTGCAATATGTGTTGGACGGGACATACGCTCTTTAGATTGTAATTATTCACGTTAGATTAATGACTTTCTGCAACTGTTTCTTTTCAACTATGCTTGAGATAATGTTATTTTTAAAATGCGACTTAGGATCGGTACAGAATTCACGATGCCAGCCTTGATAATTGTACTAATACATTTAACACGGCTGTTTGTGCCTATACCAGAGCGCTCTTTTAGTTTCGGTGACCGGAATTCTGATACCGGGTATAAAATTGTGTGTGCACCGTAAAAGACTATTTAAGTTTTTGGCGGGGAAAATCAGCTGATGTGTGAGTAAAATCAGTAAAATATAAATCATTACACACTCGTTCTGGATAAACACAGCGCTAAAATTCTTTTGTGTACTATAGCTTTGTTCTGTGTTCTATTTTTGATTGCATTTTTATTTGTTTGAAATTAGTTTTGACGGAGTTACAGACTTTTGAAAACAGCGTCATCATTTAAGGAAATTCATAAAATAAGTAATCTTTTTATTAATTTAATATCTAAAAATCGGCCCATTCGTTTGAGTTTATAATTATAAAGACTTCTCGAAGGGAAGCTAAAGATTATTTCCACATACTTTTTTTTTTTGGTTTCATATCTTGAGAATGTGTGGTAGTCAGTTTTGTGAGTGTGGCATTACAAGAACAAGCATATTGTCACCAGATTTTATAGCATTTAAATCCCTTTAAACGCATTCCTGATACCCACAAATCTTAAATAAGGTAGTAAAAAATAACTTTTTGTAAAGCACCATCTGTTTTTGCATTTTCATTCATTTATAATGATATTTAGCTACGTATATAAGCGTCAGAAAACATGTAAAGCTATAGATAGATTACTTCCACATAATTTGATCTATCTTTCAAGTCTTGTTAATCTTCTATTTATAATATGAATTTTTTTTTAATTGTGTGTGAGATAAGGACTGTTCCATTGGTGTTCTTTGGTAGACAATCCTGTGCACACGACAGCTGCCAGCGAATTCTAAGTAACTGTTTGTATATCTTCTTTCATTCAAAGTTACAATGCAGGTAGTAAATTTAGAGAAACCAAATTCTAAATCTAATACCATCCTTTTATCAATGGCTAGAGTCAGAGATACATATGATAATTTAGAAATATTTATGAATGGCATGAAAGCTCAGATAGAGTCACTAAAATATTTAGAGTGGGATGGTAAACAAGTTGTTGTTTTCTTATTCGGGGATTATTTCCTTGTTTTGCTGGAGACACCACAGACATGGGTATATTCCTTGAGCTCCAGACAAACCAAACATTTTCACCAAAGACATCCAGAGAGCATACAACTTGCAAACCAAGAAGTTTGGCCATGTTGATAAGAGATTACAATAGATATATGAAATATGGGAAAGGGAATAAAAGGCAAGTGGCACATTACCATAATTGTTTACACAAACCAATGTTAGAGATTGAAATTGAAAATGTAGCTCCTCCTTACCTTCATATTTTATTAGGCATTGTTTTGAAACACCACAGACTTCTAGAACAGGTAGCTGATACAATAGACGCAAAGATATTTGAGAATTCGCAAGAGATACATGCAAACATTAGTACTTTTAAGAACTTGAAGAGATTTAGTAGGAACTGGAAATAGGCAGAAGAATTAGGAGCTAAAATTGAATTTTTCAGGTAGGTATTGAACTTTGTGAGGATAAGGAGGAGACAGATAATTTTAAAGTTAGACTTGAAAATGCACAAGATGCGCTGGCCAAACTTCAGTTTCAAGATCTGTGTACTAGGTCTGGTGTAGTTTGCTCAAACATGGACAAGGTACTAGCCAAACACAAAATCATACAACAGGCTTATAATAGCAGAGCATTTATAGGGAATCACTGCCACAGATATCTCACACAAAAAGTTTATAAAGATCTTACAAGAGCAATCATTACACAAACACTGAAAATTACAGACAAACAAGATATAACTAACATAGCTTTTATTGCCCAAGAACAATTCAACTCACTGAAAGAAGCATTTGAGAAAGTACACAACAAAATATCACACAGTAAACCAATTAGTAAAGAATCAATAACAGCATCGATAGAGACTTATATGTCTTTGTTCACAAAGCTATTCCCTAGTAAGACAATTCATAAACAGCATATATTAGAAAAACATTGCGCAGACTGGATCAGAACTCATGATGTATGATTGAGATAATTGTTAGCTCTCATGTTCTGGGGACAATTGGGTGTGTTATTTTAAGGTTATAAATGTGGACATGCAATTTAAACTTTCAATAATTAATGTTTGACGCATGAAACCAAAACAAAACTTTGATATCCATTTTCTGCAGGTTTTCTACTTTTGATTTCTGTAATTTGTTATGCATGTTGATTGTGACCGTTTTAGTGTAAATTGAATTAGAAACAAACCATAACAAAATGTAAAAAAAAAAAACGTAAATTTTACACTATTTCAGACTATTATATCTTCTGTTCTAATTGTGATAAAATGTTTGTTCTTGTTCTACAATTTACTCTAACATTTCTAGTCTAGCTTTACGCAAAATTAAAGCCGGTATTTATAATAATAAAGTAGCATAAAAGCAATTCAAACATGTTTTGGGGACAATTGGGTGTGTTATTTTAAGGTAATAAATGTGGACTTGCAATTTAAACTTTCAATAATTAATGTTTGACGCATGAAACCAAAACAAATCTTTGATATCCATTTTCTGCAGGTTTTCTACTTTTGATTTCTGTAATTTGTTATGCATGTTGATTGTGACCGTTTTAGTGTAAATTGAATTAGAAACAAACCATAACAAAATGTAAAAAAAAGTAAATTTTACACTATTTCAGACTATTATATCTTCTGTTCTAATTGTGATAAAATGTTTGTTCTTGTTCTAAAATTTACTCTAACATTTCTAGTCTAGCTTTATGCAAAATTAAAGCCGGTATTTATAATAATAAAGTAGCATAAAAGCAATTCAAACATGTTTTGGGGACAAATGGGTGTGTTATTTTAAGGTAATAAATGTGGACTTGCAATTTAAACTTTCAATAATTAATGTTTGACGCATGAAACCAAAACAAATCTTTGATATCCATTTTCTGCAGGTTTTCTACTTTTGATTTCTGTAATTTATTATGCATGTTGATTGTGACCGATTTAGTGAAAATTGCATTATAAACAAACCATAACAAAATATAAAAAAAACGTAAATTTTACACTATTTCAGACTATTATATCTTCTGTTCTAATTGTGATAAAATGTTTGTTCTTGTTCTAAAATTTACTCTAACATTTCTAGTCTAGCTTTACGCAAAATTAAAGCCGGTATTTATAATAAAAAAGTAGCCTAAAAGCATTAATTAAGCCCTATCAAAAGTAAACATCGCCACATGTTTTTCCCATTAGGAAGCTGACCACGTGACCTCTGTCAAGTGGGCTATAAATAGCGCGGTCGGGGAAAAAGGGGAAATAACTAAAAGATCGCTCGCAAACAGCCGTGTTAAGTCTTGTGTATTATATTGTGTTTATCATGTGTCGCATTCTAAAATATCTGGCGTGTCTCGCACCCCCAGAACCCCTTACCCCCGTAGTCAGGTCGTGCAGCTCACGGGGTACATGCACCACTGGTTAAGAAGCTCTGGTCTAGAACTCTGCGAATTAAAAGATTTCATGTCGCAATTGTAATTAAGTCTCTAACATTTCACTCCCCCTACATCAGTACCTGCTTTGGGATTACATTTTGTTATAATTGTGCCCTTGATTCAGGGAAGGCAAAGACATCGAGAAAGGAATTTGTCCCCCCCCCCCCCCCCCCCCCCCCCCCCCCGCCTCATAAAAAGCTGGGTCTAGTATGATGAAGTCTCTAACACTTAACTTCCCTACGGCAGTTTCTGCTGTAGGACTACCTTGACCTATCATGCTGCTAGATTGGTGGCCTAGTGACATGATATCTCTGCATGAAGGTTGGTTGTATGGGTTCCATTTCCAGTATCGCAGTTCTGTTCTGTATTCACTTCTCTCTACGCTATTGGCGTGTTCCGGTATTGTTCTACTTGTGACTTCACAGTAATAGCAAATAAAAAAAGTTCAAAAAGTGAAATTTCCACAAGGCTTCAGGTGGCATTAGAACATTTTTTTTAGAAAAAGCACACAGAAACAGGACAGACACGACGTAAACTTGTTGACTGACTGGCAACAGGCAAGAATAAGGTTCTGCCCGTAATTTTGTATTCCAAAAACAAGCTGGGAAGTCAAGAAAAAAAAAGTAAGTGAAATAACAAACTTCAAAGAGTCTTTTATCTGGACCACGCATACACGAATCTCGCAAAGACAGGGTCAGTTCTTTTACCATCAGTTGCACTTACCACCTCTCAGATGCGTCTTTTAATGGTCACACTTTCAAATTTACACAGGTGCAAAAATACACATACACGTATATAGACTCCGACACACGTACAACCACGAAACATACATTGTATATCACAGTTATTATTAGTGTTATCTCAGATCCTACTTAGTCAGCTTATATCAAAAAGTAAATTTGTCTGTCAATTAAAGGCATAAAGGGATAAAGCGATAAAGGCATAAAGGAATAAAGGGATAAAGGCATAAAGGCATAAAGGCATAATTCCTGGGGAATCTGAAGAGATATAGAAATAATAGAACTACAGCACCTTCATGGCGAGTTATATATAGGTTGTGCATGGGTCTGGCTAACTCATCATGTCACACAAAATCCTACAGAAAGCAATGCTGTATGAACATGTGACTGGGCTTCCTACAAGGTGTCCAGCTTCAGTGGCCGCTCCATGCTTCGTAAGGAGCACAAAGGAAACTCATGATGATTTTGATGAGGACGATGAGGGGCATCAAGTTGCAACTTTCCCACCCATATGTGAGTAAAGGTAAAGGATCCCGTTACATGCCCAGTAAGGCATATTGGGAATATGGCTCATATTTTCTTGACCATTTGCACATGTGTGGGGTGTGTGTGTGTGTGTTTTATTGCATATTTTTTTTTCCTTTTTAAACCACATCTTGAAACTAAATATAAATATCCATCTAAGTGCTTGCGTTTCTAACCTGGCATTTTCCTCTGAAATACTTTTTTCCCCCTTTTTTCATTTATTATATCAGCTTACTCTCTCTCTCTCTCTCTCTCTCTCTCTCCCTCTCCTTTCTCTCACCCTTGTGTGAGCAACTCCTTTATTCTCCCACCCATCCCAACCACCGCTCTAAAATTTCTTGTGGAATATATTATTTGAGGCGCCATTATGTAGCCCGGAACTATAATATTACCAGAGTTCTCTCTCGTTGCCTTCACTATGCTCGCTTGTTCTAAATTGAATCCTTGACTCGCACTAATCACACACTCTCAGCCTCTTCTAGAACAATCACAGTAACAATGCTTGCCTGCCCATTTGCACATTACGGCCACTCTCCAAACGAGTCTGGCAGGGAAAGGCAAAACAATCCCTGCTAACTTGGGTCGTTAATGACTGCTCAAATATTGTCGTGATGCAGGTTCAATAACGCGGATCAATTTCAGTCTCCCTTCTCACACACGACAAACTGACGTGTTCCGCCTGGCATAACCTAGCAGGACTCCGTTTTCTCTGTAAGCCATCAATAAGAACAATGCTATAGGGGTAGTCGATGATGTACAGCACAGAAAGACAACACTAACGTGAAAAATGAGTTTCTCAAAATGTACAGCACAGAAAGACAAAACTAACGTGAAAAACGAGTTTCTCAAAATGTACATCACAGAAAGACAACATTAACGTGAAAAACGAGTTTCTCAAAATTTACATCACAGAAAGACAACACTAACGTGAAAAACGAGTTTCTCAAAATGAACATCACAGAAAGACAACACTAACGTGAAAAACGAGTTTCTCAAAATGAACATCACAGAAAGACAACACTAACGTGAAAAACGAGTTTCACAGAATGTACAACACACAATGACAATACTAAAGCGCACAATGAGTTTGATGCAACGTGCGGCACAGAAAGACAATATTAAAGTGAAAAAAAAAAACATTTTCTCAAAATATACAGTTATTTAAGGGTACTGCTGTCAAACTGGACGATACAGTAAAATACAAAAGAAAAATATATGGAATCTGTTTTACAACTGAATGATACAACAAAAACACGATGTTATGTTTTTGTAGAATTGTTCAATTGTAAAACAAGCTAAATACCTGGTTTTTTTTTTTTTTATTTCTTTAAACTTTCAATAGATTTCCTCAGTATGGCTCCTATTCATCGCCAGCGGTTTGTTTTTTTTCACTTATCTCTTGTTCTAATGGCACTTGTCATGTTCCACATTTGTGATCTTGTCATACCACTAGTCACGGAATTGCCTCCCTTGCATTGCAGTAGTGGCCCAACAGTGGCCAAAACTCAAGAGTATCTAATATGGGTTTTCAAAGGTGTCTACCTTCGCACAAGATTACTCTTGGCAGAGTTGTAGATAGAAGGATAATGATGCTTTTATCTCAAGGGTAGTTTCATAATATATTTCAGAAGTCAAGAACAATGCTGCATTGGGCAGAGCAATTGTTAACATATCTGATCCGCCGCCTTTTATGAAGAATTAAGCTATTATTAATTTCAGCTTGTTCAAACCCCCACCCTGATTTACTCAGTGGAATTCTTATTATTCTGGTATAGCTCTGTTTAGAGTGTATTTAGTAAGCTGACTGAGACAAACATGCAGTACATTCAAAATCATTAAATTTACGTTAAATTTGTATATTTACAGATAACAAATGTAACAATCAACTAAGTTTTAACAGTTTAAGAAAATGAATATTTCGTTAAAAGGCAATAATCATAATCGAGTGATGCTTAGGTGGATTAGGTAAAAGTTCACTTGGCAGCTTTTATGTTTGACTTAGCTGCAAATGGTAGTTTCTTCTCCCGCTGGGTTGTTCGGATCTGTACAGATAGGTCACAGTAGTCCTTGCGTCTCTGGTCAAGATTAAAGGCGCAGCATGTTCCAAGTAAGATCAGGGAGAAACTGCAAAGCTGATCCCGCGTCTCTAAGACCCTCTGATGATGGTGCCTAGCTCGACGTCAGTCCACTTCTACCCTCACTTTGTTCCAGAGATTAGTACCCTCACGGGGAGCCGCGCTAGCGTAGTGGTACAACACCGCTCTGGCGACCGGGTGATTCAGGATCAAACCCGGGCGACGGCATTTGAGGATTTTTCGTCGACCGGGATTTGGACTGGATTAACTCGAGACCTGGCGAGGACATTTAAAGGAGTGTCGTCGACCAGGGACTGGCGGCTTCTGAGCCGACCCAGCTCTAATGGGTACCTCCGAAAACGGCGAGTATCTGCCTGAATAGCGAGGGACACTTGTCTCTGTACTAGAAAATAGGATACTCACGTAAAAATCAATGTCAGGTTAGACATTAAAAATAACCTGAGATTTCGCCTCGAGTATTAGCGGGCGTACGAAAAAAAAAAAAAAAGTACCCTCAGCTGGTACCATCAACTAGTATGGTAAAAGAAAAGAAACGAATACCCTCTGAGTATTGAGTTTCCCGACACATATTTACATGTCCCTATCTACCTATTCCACCATCCCATCTACCTCAGAATTTACCCTCGATGAGAATTAAGCTTTATCCCTTGTGACGAAATGGACAACCTCTTCGCGATATTTGGTTCTCTCTGGCAGTATCGGTACATATGTACTACTGATTTTTATTATATGCTGTCAATTATCGCACTTTTCTTTCTCTCTTTCTTTCTGTCCTCGTTATTTTTCTGCTAAGTAGCAGATATTTGATTTTATCAAATTACCCTATAGGTGATAAATATCACATTTTCAAGGAGCGGCTGATATGATATATCATATTTGCTGGGCGCTACCCAGATTTGTTGGTTATAGGCGCGGCAGATTAACACGTACATCGGCCAGCGCTATCGGCTTAATCACCGATAAGACACGGAGTTTGCGTACTCATACGACAGATAACGAGATTACTGTCTGTGTGACACATGTGGGCAGACAAGTGTGATATAATCGCTTCCGGTCACTTGGTTAAAAGTAATCATGGATTTATTACATTTTAGACAATATGAGTCTACAAATGTGTTTGTGAGAGTGTATGCAAGGCATCAGATGTCCCTATATTTTAATACGTGACCTTTGCAGGCACGCACCTTATTTCACATGGGACTATTTTGAAATATCACACCCTATCTGCATGATTTGAAATGATTAGATCTTTCTGATTAGATTCATAACAACAACGCTTTGGAATATAGGAATATATTCTGGCCATTTCGCAGTTTTATTCCACTGTGAATTTCACCCTCGCCAAGACAACATCAGACCTCGCCAGAGTGAAGACTACATTCATAATTCCTTTTTGTTAACCGGACCTTTTATTGGAGAACCAGATAAGACTGATAAAGCACAGGAACTCTCTAAATTTTAATAAGGAATCCCGGGACTACGAAACTGACAGAAACACGGAGTCAGATTAGGAATCCATGGTCAAAATTAAAGACATCCCAGACGCGTTTAAGAGAACGATTCGTCTCTTTTATTCCTCTGAGCAAAAAACGTCTGTAGCCAAGATTGGCGTAAGTAGTGCATTTTCATTCTGTTTTATTACTAACATGTGAACTAACATATATCTATATATATTACCATGTGAAGTTTAATATGTGAAAGTCGCTATTGGATGTCAAAGTCATCTGAGGTTGGCAACCTCAGCGAATAGAGTGATGATTCATGAACCACCACTGCACGGGCTGATGATTGCTTTATTGATAGTTTCGTAAAGAGAACTAAATACATAAAGTAGTTCCAGGTTCCCTATGGAGCAGGGAGGGAAAGATGAAAAGAAATGATGTACATTCTAAGAATAATACTTACATTTTCAAAGCAGTGTAAATGTCCCTATAAACACATTCACTTCAAAATTAATGTAAGTTTTCAAGCTTTAAACTAGTGTAAATGTCTATGTGAAAATATTCATTTTAAACTAACAGAAGTTTCAAACTTTTCCATCAGTGTAAATATAAATGAAACATAAATGAATTTACATTGTGAACACTTTTCAAACAGTGAAGATGTAAATGTAAAACATATTATATCTGCACGTTTAACCTTTTCATTTAAATGTAATGTAAAGCTAAAGCTATTCAGTTTAAATGTAAAGGAAGTTTTATCCCTACGAGGGATTAAATTTAATTCTCATCGAGGGTAAATTCTGACATGGGATGGTGGTAAGGGAAGATAGGAACCCATAACTATGGGTTGGAAAACGTAATACTCAGAAGAGCATTCGTTTCTATTCTTCTATCACAGTTATTGGTGGTACCAGCAGAGAGTACTATCTCTGAAACCAAGTGAAGGTAGAAGTGGACTGACTTTGTAAGAGACGCCATCATAAGAGGGTCTTATAAACAGGCGCAGAACCAACTTGGCCGTTACTCCTTGATGTTCTCGGAACGTGCGGCGCCTGAGCTTTGACCAGAGACGAGCTAGAGCAGAGTGAAAGGAACTAACCCAGCGGGAGAAGAAAATACCATTGGCAGCTAAGTGAAAATATCGGCTGCTAAAAGTGACCTCCTTTATTCAGTTAAATCCCATTCAATCTATGAAATCCTTTTCATAACTATTCAAATTATTTCTTTTAAACTGTTAAACGTAAAGTGATTAATAAATTTTGTTATTTGTAAAGTTACAAATTTAACTTCGATTCAATCCTTTTAAATGTACTACATGTTTGTCTCAGTCAAAGTTACTAAACACACACTCTAAACAGAGTTATATATTATAATAATAATTCCACTGATTAACTCAGCGTTAGGGGCTTAACGAGCTAGAATAAACCATTGCTAAATTCTTCATAAATAGTGTCGGCAAATTACAGAATTAACGTGCTCAGCAACAGCCAGCATTGTTTTCTCTTATCTGAATATCTTGTGAAGACCCTCATGTGATAGAAGCTTTACTACTCTTCCATATAAATTTCTGCCAAGAGTAATCGTGTGTAAAGATAGACTCTATTGAAGCCTATAATAGATACTCTTGAGTTTTGGCCACTGTAGCACCACTACTGCAAAGCAGTGGAGGCAATACCGTCACATCCCTCGAGAGAAAACTTTCTTTACATTTAAATTGGATAGCTTTATACAAGGTATTTACTTTACATTCAAATGAAAAGGTTAATAGTATAGATAGAACATGTTTACATTTACATTTAGACTGGTTGAAAAATGTTCACGATATAGATTGAATACGTTTTCAGTTACATCTACAATGGATGAAAAATGTTCACAATATAGATTGAATATTTTTTCGTTTACATCTACACTGGTTGAAAAGCTTGAAACTGTCATAAATTTTAAAGTGCATTTGTTTACATAGACATTTACACTAGTTTGAAATTGTAAATATCATAATTATAATGTACATCATTTCTTTCATTTTTCCTCCCTGCTCCCTATGGAACTTGGGACTACCTATGCTTTTAGTTCTCTTTAAGAAACTAGCAATAAAGCAGTCACCAGCCATTGCAGTGGTGGTTCATGAAATCATCATTCTATATGCTGAGGTTGCCAGCCTCAAATGACTTGGACATCCACTAGCAATTTTCACATATTAATATTCAGAAGGCAATATATACAAATTAGTTCACATGTTAGTAAACAAAAATATAGAATGTAAAATGCACAACTTACGCCAATCTTGGCTCACAGACTGTTTGCGCAGAGAAGTAGGTTTAAGGCACTGGCAGATGCCTTTTTACACGTTTCTGGAGTGTTGTTATGTTAAAAATGAATTCTCACTATGACTCCGTGTTTTCAGTTTCCTCAGATCCTGGTTTTCCTTATTAAAATGGTTTTCATTGGCTCTTTAAGTTCTTCAAGATGTTCCACACTGTCCGGTCTGATATATTTGAAATCTGATTCTAACTCAGGCAGTCTGATGGTCTTCTTGGCACGAGTGAATTTTCAGTGTCTTAAAACTGCGAAAAGGTCAGGTTGTATTGTCTGTCTTCCCCCGCATTTGTTTGTTACGATGCTAAGCAGGGCTCCAATCGTTTCAAACACGCGTGTTTAGGTGGGGTAATTTCAAAATTATTTCCGTCTGAAATAATCTGCGTGATGCAAAAGGTCACCTCTCCCATATATGACAATAAAACATCCGATTGCCTTCTCTGCAAATGCCTACAATTCCATCTTACTTTCCTCAAGGTGTGCAGGAAACGATTATGTCATTCCTGTGCGCTGACAAATAATTTATCTTCCCGTAGTGGCTATCAAACTTTCAGCGTATTACCATCTTGGCGAAGAGCGCACCCTGGCTTTATCAGCGATTAAACAAATCCCCTGGGCGATTTTAGTGTTCATCTGTAGTCTGATGTCGGCCACACCCGAGATAACCAACATGGTTGTCGGTAATATTATATTGCATCGCCTGTCTACTCTCTCAGCAGCGATAGTCAGGTAAACAGACAAGACGAATTATTGCTGAGAGAAGTGTGAAAATACAAAATATATGTTACATAGCAGAGAAAGAAAAAGGTGCCGACCACTGAAAAACTCGTAATAAACTCAGTATAACAACTACCACAGGATACGGCCGTAGTGGACAAGAGAGCGACAAAAAAAATTGTGTGACACCACTTCAAACAGTTTATTCTACGCAAGCATCCACGCATGAACGCATGTACATTCTTGGTTGTAGTTTTTGTTGTTCTCCCTGTTTCAAGGCCATAACAATAGGACTGACTTGACATTTGAATGGATTGTTACTAGAGTATAAATTATTGTGCAACAGTGAAATAGAATGTTACTGGAGTATAAATTATTGTGCAACATTGAGAGGGAATACTTCTTCTTCTTCTTTTTCAAGTACCATGCCTAGTGGCGTAGGAGATCATGTCTCTCCACAATTTCCTGTCTCCAGTACAATGTATCAGTTCTGTTGTTGACTCCTTTCATGCCACGATGTCTAACTGTCCAGGATTAGCTCTCTTTGTCTTCTCCTATCTATTTTTCCTTCAATCTTACCTGTTGTTAAGATATATTCCAGCTTTCCTCTTCTCATAACATGCCAAAAATGTGGATTGCTTCTTTCTAACTTGGGAAATAAGTTTTCTTTGCGCATTGGCCTCTTTCAGGACATCCTCATTTCTCTGTTTGGCTGAATATTACTGGAGTTTAAACATAAGTGCATCACGCACGAAGCGGCTGGTTATTGTGACAGAAGTATGTAAATATATTACATGATATCTACACGTTTTTGCTTCCACCTGTTTTCCACCTTTTCTTCCTTATTAGTTATGCACGTTTGGTTAACGCAGTACACCAAACTCCGATTCATTCATCTGTTTCACTCATAATTTAGCAACGCCTAATTTTTTTCTTTTCTCTATTGTCTTACAGGCACTAGGAATGTTTAAAATCAGACCGTTTCACGTGTAGAGAGAGGGGACGGGTCGTATATTTGTAGAATCAAGAGCGATAATTCAAAAGTTGTACCTTTTGATAAATGCACGTAGAAAGAGAAAAGGGGAGATAATCAATCACAGATTCCCCCCCCCCTCTCATCGTTCGTTTGTGAATGTGATTGGCTACAAGATGAGCGGAGATCAAAAGACAGTTTGCTCGCTGCCGGGGTCTGGTGGCCGGCAAAAGGTGGCAAAATTAACTTTGATTCAAAATTTGACCACGGAATTCCCCAAAGGTGTTATGTCTCACACTGGTCAGCGACTTTTTGTCTATTTCATATATATATATTCCAGCTTTCAAACTCAGTGTATCTAGTACCCACAAATTTTCAGACGTCTAGCTTCGATATTCTAGATCCATTATAACAGTGGAATTTCTTATTAGTTTTTTTCGATTGGAGTCAGTCATTTTGTGTTGCGGTAAATATTTATAATAGCCTCTTGAGAGATTTAATTCTTAAAGTCCGTCATGACATTTCATTAGGATTTTTGTGCTAATTGACTAGCGAATTAAAACAACATAGAGCTAACTTTTTAATTTAATTACTTGCTATTAACTAGTAAGAGATATTTTGGTCAACTAGTAAATGCACTATTCATTATGAGTACTGACGAAATAAATATTTATTTTTAATTCATTATGAGCAATTTTATAAATGACTAGCACTTATTTCACGGGGTTTTTGTTAAACGATAAATAAGATATACAATTGTGTTTTTCTAATTTAAATTTAATAGCCGAGTGGATATTAAATTATACCTCAACGCGGGTTATTTTTACAATAGAATACTGATTGTGGTTAAATGTTGCATTTTCTTCCTATAATTCTAGTACGGGTCACAACCCAAAACCTACCAGCGGCTTCAATATAAATCTGAGAAAACGGGTCTAAGTACAATAGACGCCAAACAAACATTCTTATGCACCCAGCGGGTCTTTGAGGTGTACCTGTTTGGCTCTCTTGGTTTACCCAGAAAGAGAGAGAGTACCAACAAAAGACAATAAGAATAATTGTAACTGGACCTATAGCTATCCAGATTTACTTTTTTCATTTTCATCTACATTCAGCCCGCTGTGGCGAAGAATAACAAATTTAACATTACATGCCTACCGACCACTTGTGTTGTGGCGAGGATTTATCCTGAAGAAAAGATTTATCAACCTGACATTCTATTTTACTATCGAATATTTCAAGCTACAGTACACTGTGACTATTTTGATCTCGAAGTCGTGTTTCATACCTAGACTAATTGCTGTGACATGAACAGAGTCAATAAAACAAAAATAACAAAATAGGCGTTCATCAAATAAGAGGATTAAACAGTCATTTGAAGAACTGGGGCTTATTTTGCCAAAAGAACCGACACTTAATCTGTTACCTGGAGCATGGAAATATGTTCAAGGTGTTGTCAAATACTTATTCGGTAAGCGAGAATGAAATGTGATCACATGTTTTTCAGAGCGAGTGAAAGCAGGGATGAATAATTCTTATATTGTATAATTAATATAATCACTTTTGGTTTTTTTTTTCTTCTTATGTTTGCTAATACTGTTCATTTTTTCAGAATAGACTAACGAGAAACTCTGTTCTTTACAGTATAGTCAAATTCTATACCATAGCGCTAATCTTTTGACCTTTTGGGGTTTAATTAACTTCTTCTTGTGGGAACTTGTCTCAACAGAGGCGATTGCGCTTATGTGTCTATTCCTTTATTAATTCTGTAACCTATGATTTTTATATTCTGATATTTTGATAATAACTGTTGTGAAGCTTCTTTATGGTAAATAAAAGTAACATAAAACTTAATTACCTGTGTCGGGCAGCTCGTCCCAATATCCCTATTCCATAAATACAGTTTCACGTTTGTGCGTCAAATTGTCGTCACTTATCTGTGTGTGTGTATGTGAGTGGTTGATATATATATATATATATATATATATATATATATATATATATATATATATATATATATATATATATATATATATATATATATATATATTAATATATATAGAGCGATATACTGTCTGATCAACAAATTTCTGTTGTAGAAATAGGCTGGACTAGAGTATCTTCTCAATCCAGGGACAGACTCTACCTTTCACCATTTCACTCGTGAAATCTATTTTCTTTACCTTACCTCTCACTGAGTACCACCTTTTTCAGTTATATTCAGACGGGACCAAAATATATCTTAAATACCTATCTAAAATCTACGACAGTTGTGTATTGCCTCAGCTGAAAGCCGAGTAAAGCAATTATTTTCAAACTCCTCATCAGACCGCCATAATTATCACTGAAGACAATAATTCATTGATCTAAGTTCGACATAATTGGCAAGATAGATACATTTCGGATCAAATGCTGTCCACGAATACACATAGAAGAAAACACATTAAGATTTGGTTAGCTAGTTTAAAAGAAAAATTATTCGTGCAACGAAATGAAGAGATGCTGAATGTGTACTGTACAGGGGTAAAAGGGTAAAGGTAAAGGTTTAGTCCCATAGCAGAAATTTCACTTTTATTTATTTATTTGTCCTTAACCAGCGGCACTTGGGCTTTCAGCCCTTCGGCCCAATGACATGTCATTGCGAGGCTGGGGAGCCTATGGATTTTCCTTCCAACCCGGTCAGGCGCTTCGCTCCTTCCCATCCACAGAGGGTTTATCTCAGGAGCCGTACAGGTTATTCAGTCAAAATCCCGGTCGATGACACACCTTCAAATGCCCAAGCCCGGTCTTGAACCTTGAACACCTGATAGCCAGCGCAATGTGGTAACCATTACACCAGCGCGGCTCCCAAGAAATTTCACATAGGAGTGAGTCTTCCCTCTACTAGGTCCAGCTTTATTGGGTGGGGTGCCCACTTTTCTTCCTCGCTGCCTTTACCTTTCCTAACTCAAGAGCAAAGTCAGGTACATATTTACAGCTGGGTAGACTGGAGCATGACGCTTCCAGAATTTGGTCCCAGAACCCTGTAACTGTTCAGCGAGAGGAAAGCGCTCTAACTGCTTAGCCAGCCGGAATACATCGGTGCTGAAACAAAAAGGAGAGGAGGGAATGGACATTATATAACACTGCACCGTACATACAGAGTGGGTCAAGTCAAGCCCCATTGGCAAATTTATTATATCGAGGGCTTGAAAAACTTAACATGTTCAACAATGAAGTAAAGTTTCACCTTAATGGTTGACTCAACAGACGTAATGCACGATATTTGGCCATTGAAACCCACACAGGGTAACGGAAGGGCATGTGCAAAATAATCCGTGAATTATCGTATGGGGTCACTTTTGGGAAGTAATACTTTGCAAGAAACTTGTCTAGGCAAATGGATTGGACGACGTGGGCCTATTGAAGGGCAACCTATGTCTGCAGACCTAACTCCTATAGATTATTTTTTATGAGGGAACCTCAAATAGGTTGTTTATGGCATATATAGAAGTCTCTGAATGGTAGAGTGGGACACTGCTAAACGTCTTGCAACGTGACGAACAGATTGACCATCCTGAATCCATGCCATGGCTCGACCACGGTCTACAGTGCTGAGACTTCACCTTGGTGGCATGGCTAATGCAGTGATCATTTCGACCACTTGTCATACTGATTTATTGCATACCAACGGTGAACACTCTTTACCGATGATCATTTTCCACGTGCATTCAAATTCAACTCACTTTTTCACCTTTTGAACTAGTGGGGCGTGTTGCAAAAACCATGAGTTTTTGCAGCAACAATGGCAATTTTCACGTGCGGGTTAAAGTGACCCAGTTTTTGGACATTTAAAAAAAATTAACCTAGTGCACACAGAAATGTATACACATTTCTCTGAGCTCAGTTTTAATGACATTTTCACTTGTCTTTACAGTTTGCCAATCAATTACATAAACCTTGTCTAAACTGAATGGTAACCCTTAACTGTTGTCCAGTAGTATATATAGATATATAAAACACGTGACAAAACCATACTTGAAACTATAACACAACAGGCCGTTGTAAATATGAAAGACAAGTACAAAACAAAAGCAATTAGCGTTAATTTTTATTAGAGATATTAGGCTGAACAGAAAGAACTGCTTAAATACAAAAGACTGTTTCTGGGCGAGCACTGAACTTAACTCCTCCAGGGTAATTCACACCATGCTTTTGGTATTTATGGTAACTTGCAGGCTCAGTACATTCGGTTACTTCTGCTGATATCTGAAATAAAAGTACTGACGAATAAAGGTACTATACATAAATGAATTAGTGAGTGATCTGTGCGATTCAAGGCATAGCATAGTTCTTGTTGTTATTTTGAATTACATTCAGCTATAGTCGAATCTTCAACTCGTATCTCATAGACTGGCTTTATTAATAAACTTTCTGCCCGTCACTGTTGTGTAGCAAAAATTGTGTTCATCCAGATCACCAATTTAAGTTTCTCTCACCAATCATCGGTAGCTGCTAGTTAACTTTCACCAATCCTTATTATCTGCTAATAAACTCTAATCTTCGTAATCTGTTATTAAAGTCTCACCAATCCCTCATCATCTGTTAGTAAACAAACTCTCAGCAGTTTTTATTCTCTGCTAGGTAACTCTCACAAATCATCCTTATCTGCTAGTTAACTCTCACCAATCCTCCTTATCTGCTAGTCAACTAGCACCAACCTGTGTTATCTGCTAGTTAACTCTCCCCAACCTGCGTTATCTGCTAGTTAACTCTCACCAGCCTATGTTATCTGCTACTTAACTCTCACAAACCTGTGTTATCTGCTACTTAACTCTCACAAACCTGTGTTATCCGCCAATTAACTCTCACAAATCTTCATTTTCTGCTAGTTAACTCTCACCAACTTGTGTTATTTGCTACTAAACTCTCACCAACCTGTGTTATCTGCAAGTTAACTCTCATCAACCAGTGTTATCTGCAAGTTAACTCTCACCAATCTGTGTTATCTGCTAGATAACTCTCACAAATCCTCCTTATCTGCTAATTAACTCTCATCAATCTTTATTATCTGCTAGTTAACTCTTACCACTCCTCCTTATATGCTAGTTAACTCTCAACAATTTGTGGTATCTGCTAGTTAACTCTCACAAATCCTCCTTATCTGCTAGTTACCTATCACCAACTTGTGTTACCTGCTAGTTAACTATCACCAACTTGTGTTACCTGCTAGTTAACTCTCATCAGTCTTTGTTACGTGCTAGTTAACTCTCGCCAACCTGTGTTTTCTGCTCGTTAACTCTCACCAACCTGTGTTATCTGCAAGTTAACTCTCACCAACCTGTGTTATTTGCAAGTTAACTCTCACCAACCTGTGTTATCTACAAGTTAACTCTCACCAACCTGTGTTATCTGCAAGTTAACTCTCTCCAACCTATGATATTCCCTAGTTAACTCACCAACCTGTGTTATCTGCAAGTTAACTCTCACCAAACTGTGTTATCTGCTAGTTAACTCTCACAAATCCTCCTTATCTGCTAGTTAACTCTAGCCAATCTTTGTTATCTGCTAGTTAACTCTTACCAATCCTCCTTCTCTCACAAACCCTCCTTATCTGCTAGTTAACTCTCACAAATCCTCCTTATCTTCAATACTCTCCCCAATCCGCGATGCCTGGTAGTAAACTCTCACCATGTAGCAAAAGTGTTGTTTAATCGCTCCCATTATGGCTACATAAACATTATAATGTCCACATAATGTTAAACATACTTTTGTAATTGACAGCGCTCAATGCACACATTAGTCAGATAATTATTCTCGCACAATCTAGGTCACCGACACATTGACTTGACTTGACTTGAGAGTCAACTCTTGGTGACCTTGATGTCATTATGTGGTATACACTGACAAATAAAACCACAGTCAAGCTGATTTTAATTAAGTTACCAGGCTGGTTGAATTTCTTCTCTTCTCTTTTTTTTCCTTTCTAAATCCTACTCATACGATCCCATCAAACGTTAGACATTTCTGTTACTAAAACACTTGCGTGATAAAGCTATTTGTCACCTTGATATTATCATCATCATCATCATCATCATTATCATCATCATTATCCACTTCCTTTGCGCTCCTTATGGATCAATGAGCCGCCACTGCCGCGGGTCCCCTGTCAGGAAGCCTGCAACAAACATTTACGTCGTCCTATAGTTTCTGTCGCTACTTTTTTTTTACATGATGTGGTTGCCTGCCCCATGCGAAACTTCATATTAGTAGCCTTATACGACATGCTTGAAGGTACAGTATAAACGTTTAAACAAATAAAGAGTGGAAACCCGAGGCCTGTAAACAGTAAATAAATAAATATTACACACATAAAGGTATGTTTCTGGCACTCGTGAGAAATAAAGAAGTAGAAAACTAGACAACAGAAAAACAACAGAAGTGAGTGGCTTACCGCAGAATCGAACCCAGGACCTTCCGAACGGCACCACCGCCTAGGTACGGACGCGAATCACACTATCCTCCCTGCCAGCTAGGCACCACAAAGAAAGTGTTTCGATGACAAGGATCATTAGCGCGAATTTATTAGACACAGTATTAAAATCTTTGTCTTGTGTAATCTGACCTATACTGTCAGTGGCGGTTCCAGGGGGTTGTCATTGGGGGTGCTGCACTGTTCATTCATTTAAAATACTATACGGTACATAACACTCACAAATTGTGACCACCACGTAAAATATCAACCCAGACACAAATTATTAGTGTCTTATCTCATCTAAAATCTGTCAAGAACATCTGAAAAGTTATTTTAAAAGTTTACTGCAACTAGGAGTAATCCTTGTCAGTCGAAGCAGTTTCCCGAGTTTCAAACCAGGTTACACAGACATTTATGCTGCTATTTCTCGTGTTTAAAATTTTCATTGTAACTTCCCTTTAATTACAGTTCATTGCACTTGGAGCTGTCTTTCGTTGCAGCACTTGTTAACTCTTTGACTCCGCAATTATTTTTCACCCTGTGCCGTAATTTTCATTCGTGATCGTCTAAAAACCACGCTCAGAGCGTTGTTCCGGAGTCAAAGAGTTAAATAAATTCAACCCAAACGCAGCTGTGTATAACAAGCATTCGCTTATAAGAGGTCAAGGTCACTTGAACTGAAATCGTTCGCAGCACTCCACGATACGGTCTTAGATAATTTTTTTTTGTCTTGTATTCAAGTTATTCAACCCTTCCGGTGTAACCTCAATTTTTTGGTCTGTCCGGATTACGTTAGTAGAGACAGTATGCAGTCCTTTTTTTTAATAGGGAGTGCTGCAGCTCAACAGCACATTAAAGAAAGCCGCCACTGTATACTGTATCATTGGGGGACTACAGAGGTGATTGCGTCATTAATTAGGCTGGATCACCCTAGGTATGTATCCGGTGTTATGTGTTGCAAATCGCGCTAATGACCCCTGTCATCGTTGCACTATTTTGACATGTTTTTCACGCAACCAGGTTTCGATCTCAGAACACGGTAACTGTGCCTTGAGATGAAAGTGTTCTAACCGCTTAGCCAGTCAGGCAACCCCATGCTCCACTGGTCGCAAAACTGGACATTATTGACAAATAAAACTTTGACCAGTTTGTGTCAGGCAATATTTTCTCCTTTTGTTTAACAAACAAACAAAAGACTTCTTAATTTCCGCTGTTAATATCAAGTTTAATGGAATCTGTTTTTTCTTGATCTTCTTAGTGATCAGTAGGGTTAAGGATTTTAATGACCTAAAAATTGCTAAAAACATGACCTTATAAAAATACATTTATGACCCAAAAATTGCACAAAATAATGCCTTAACAAAGGCTCTTATATCAGCTCAGTTTTTTTTATGAAAGACATTTATATCCAACTGAGCAACGTTTCGGTTAAGCCAAAAAAAAAAAAAAATGCAAAATCATCAAAATCCTAGCCTAGTGATCAGTTATTCTAGCCTCGAGAATTATGGGCTGCCTGTCTGCGTTATTACAAAGTGTCTGACCCATTCTGTCCCTTTGTAGTTCTAAATACCTCTACATTATCTTCATTTCTTCTCCTTTCTTTCCTCGTATACATCTGTTTTTTTTTTTTAAATCTCAAGTTGAACTCCTGAGCTACCTTCACAAAGCAGAACAATGCAACCCTTCCCCCCGCGACAACCACCCGGTATCTGTGTGTGAGTGTGCGTGTGTTTTGTTTGCTTGAATGTTAAAGTTTGGGTTTCAGAGCAAACGAGGTCAAGTTTTATTTGTCAATAATGTCCCGTTTTGCTACCTGTGGAGCACGGGGTTGCCTGAATGGCTAAGTAGTTAGAGTACTTTCGTCTCAAGACACAGATACCGTGTTCTGGGATGGAAACCTGGTTGTGTCAGGCTTCTGTCTTCCCAGGTGTAAATGGGTGCCTGACTCTGCTCTTCAATATACTTGTTCTCTTTTTCTCAGTACTTCGTCACAATGTCTCGTTCCATATATTTTTTACTTGTTGCCAGTGGTCTTCCGTATCTGTTTCATCTTCCAGTTGTTGGAGTACTTGGTATTTGTTAGATACTGTGATTGAAAATGTTTCTCTTATTTCCTGATTTCTTAGGTATCCCACATTATACTGTTTGTCTATAGCTATATACTGTTGTAAATTTCTTGAGTTTTAATTTTGTTTTAGCCAACAGAAGATGGTGGTCTTATACCACATCTGCTTCTCTACATACTTTTACAGCATGCAATGATGATCTAAACTTCTTACTTATGCATATGTGATCAATCTGATTCTCAATTCTGTGGTCTGGTGATATCCATGTTGCTTTAAGTATTCTTTTATGTGGAAATATGCTTCCTCCTATAGCTAGTTGATTTGGCAAGGGGAGCAGAGGAAGCTGCAGCCAAAGGAAATATGAGGGACCTGTAAAACAACACAAAGAAGCTAACAGGGAAATATAACCAAGCAAATGGCCTCATATAAGATAAGAATGGAAAATTGCTTAGTAATATACAAGAACAAATGAAGAGATGGACAGAACATTTTGAGGAACTTCTCAATAGACCAGCTCCAACTAATTCCACAGACATCCAGCCAGCAGAAGAGGAGTTACAAATCAGCTGTGAACGACCAAGTAGAGAAGAAATAAAGAAAGCCATAAAGCTTCTGAAAGAAGGAAAAGCAACTGATCCAGCGGCATTCCAGCAGAGGCCATCAAAGCAGATATTGATACCTCTACAGAGATATTATACAAACTACTTGACAAAGTCTGTGAGAGAGAGGAAATACCAGCAGAATGGAAGAAGGTTATCTGGTCAAGTTGCCTAAGAAGGGAAATTTGGAACAGTGCACAAATTATAGAGGAATAATGTTATATCAGTGTCACGAAAAGTATTAAACAGAATCATCCTTGAGAGATTAAAAGAGTCCATAGACAAGCAACTGAGAGATGAACAAGCAGGTTTTCGACAAAACAGATCCTGTACAGACCAGATAGCCACATTGAGAATAAAAGTTAAACAAAGTCTGGAATGGAATTCACCGCTTTACATCGGATTCGTGGACTATGAAAAGGCATTTGACAGTGTAGACAGAGAATCACTCTGGAAACTGATGAGGTATTATGGAGTTCCCATGAAGATCGTTAACTTAATAAGGAAGACCTATGAAGACATGACTTGCAGAGTTCTTCATGAAGGACAACTTACAGAACCGTTTAGGATAAGAACGGAAGTGAGACAGGGATGCCTCTTTGTGGCGCTGGCTTTGCACGCCACCTGCCAGAGGATAAATAGGATTTTGGTGCTGATGAGCGCTGCACGATAGTGATTTGTCGATATGTGTATTGCGCACATGACGTGAGCAGTTTGGAGGAAAAATGGACAGAGTTTGTGTTTACCCTAAAGGGGCAACTTGTGTATGGATCGTGTTCTAGTAGGAACCCATTTTAATGAAGTGTTAAGTGTTAATCAATCTCAGGGATGGAAGAGGAATTGAGGAATTGATAATATTGATTATGACTCACTGATTATGAACACTGCTGAATTAACCTAACTTGTCATGCCTTGTAATAAATGTCCGTGTCATGTGATTAAATGTGGAAAAGTTAACGGAGTTTAAAGTTCATATAATTCCCGTTGATTTGGGGTAATTGAAATTCTTGTTACGGAGTTATTGTGGCTGTCCTGAATCCTGAGGACCTTAAATATATAAACCCTGGACACAGTGTGAAAACGAGCACAATATTCGATTGAATATTATAAACTTATAACGCCACAGATATGGGAGGCTCAGTCCGTTGGAGATGAATTAATTGTTTGAAGTGTATACAAGGCCGTACTGTGGAAAGTACGCAAGATATCAAGCACACGAATTTGTGGAATCAATGGAAATTGCAGTTGTTTTTTGTTGCGAGGTCATGCCAAGACCTGGGACTGTTTTGAAGACATTAATGCCAAACAACATACACAGCATATTCAAGTAAAGTCTCTGATCATGCATTTGACTGCCTACGTATAGATATCAAATTTTGACACAATATATTGCGGTCACATGTTATTATGAAGAACGTTGTCACCTCGAGGCCATTTTACGCTGTCAAAAACCGTTACATCAAGGTCACCTTAACGGACTTTTACATCCTAAAGTAAACTTACCAGTGGACAGTTGTTATACGAATAATAACTATAATAAGATGAATCGGGTGGATCGTGACGGTATCCAGAACCAGCCTGTCAAGTCTTTCAAGTCTGACAAGTCTTTCAATCTGATGTCCGAGAAATCATTTCGTTTGTCTGCAATGGTCAGGAAGGATGATTTAATCTTTTACGTGCGTCATCAAACAGATTTGCTGACCGCTTCGATTTCTTAATCAGGAACGGGGAACGTCTTGAACAGTACGCTCATACGTGTTTTGGAACTCGACTTTACATTCTGTCGTTGACCCTGGTGTATTGCATAGATATAAGTGAATATATGTTGTGTAATGGCATGGTCTCCAGTTCTAATAATGTCAGACACATCTTGTTTTGTGTATCTTTTGTGTTTTATGTTTTCTTGTGGGCGACAATCAATTATATCTTTGGATGAATTTAGTTGTCGTCGTTCTATAGATTTTGATTGTATTGATCTCTTTCAGGGATTCAGCATTTAGTGCTGTCGTATTTCCGCTTTGACTGAGATTAATATTTTCTTATTTGTTTAGCTGTGCTGTCAAGTAACATAGTGTCGTGTATTTCTTATTTAGTTCAGTAGGGTTATGTTTGTACCCGTAGGTCTCCTCTGACTTTCTTTTTATAATGTACAGCAGTTCTATGTGATTGTATCTCGTCCTGTACTGTTCAATCGCGGTGGAAACGGTTGTTTTATTATATTGCATAATTTTATGACTTTTTACACTGTTGTCTTTTCCTTATTTGTTTCCAGCGTTGTCTTTTAGTCTTTTGTCTAATGTGATGTTATGGCATGCTTTTACATAGGTATTAATGGCGATATTTAGTACTTGAAGATGATTATATTATATTGTTAATTGCTGATATGTTAATATATACGATTATTACAGATACTCTGTGATAGTAGTGGATAAGTATCATATACTTCAGAGACAAGTATATCACACAAAACGAATAAATACTGTACATACAGTTGGTTTTGAAACAGGTTTGAATTACCTTACGACTAAGTATAGTCATTTAACTACAAGTGGGATAGATATTCATTTTGCATCTATATCCCATTACTCTTTGATTCCATTATGGCTGACTTTGTAAAAGTTAAGGCAGGATTTATACAAAATGGGAAGGACTGTGGTTTCTCGGGTGATGATTTGATATCTTATGTAGATAAAGAAATTGCAGAATACAAAGTAAGAGAAGAAAGAGAGAGAGAAGAAAAAAGAGAAGAAAGAGATAGAGAAGAAAAAAGAGAAAGAGAAAAAAAGAGAAAGAGAGGAAAGAGAGAGAGAAGAAAAAAGAGAAAGAGAAGAAAGAGAGAGAGAAGAAAAAAGAGAAGAAAGAGAGAGAGAAGAAAAAAGAGAAGAAAGAAATAGAGAAGAGAGGGAACATGAGAGAAGGGAAAGAATTCGTTTAGCAGAAATTGCTGCAGAACAAGCGAAATTTGAAAGAGAAAAAAACTTTTGAGTTAGAAAAATTGCGTTTACAATCTTCTTCTTCTAGGGAATCATCTGGTACAGGATCGTCTAAGATCATTAATTTAAAATTACCAAATTTTTCTTCATTACATGACGATATAGGATTCTTTCTTTTGAGATTTGAATCAAGAGTTACGGCTTTAAATTTACCGAAGGCCTCATGGCCTGAACATTTTGTCCGGTTACTTACTGGGGAAAGTTTACAGACTTTTTTTTAACATAGCCGATGACAAAAGAAATGACTATGAATCCATAAAAGCAATATTTCTTCGGAAATATTGTTTAGACGAAGAAGGATATCGTCTGAAATTTAAATCTATGGGTCCTCTGGAAGGTAAGGATTTCGAAGACTTTGTGTCTTCAGTGAAGATTTGTCTAAACAGATGGATTGAACTGTCTAATATTACGAAATCTTTTGAAGGTCTTTATGATCTCGTCTTAAGAGACTAAATTTTATCTTCGGTAAATACTGAAATTTTCTCATTTCTTCAAGAAAGGAAGCCTACCGATATAGGAGAAATGGAAAAATTAGCTCAACGATTTTCGGTCGCACACCCAAACTTACCTTTAGGTAAGACGAAAGTCCTAGAAACTTTGCCAGCTTGTGCGGTCACTCATGATAGATCACGCACTCGCAGCATGGACCGACGGTATATGGAAGACTATCAAAATTCATATAGAGGTAGATATAACTTCCATCATAATCATTCGCCCTCACGGGGTATAGAGAGGCGCAACTTTAACCATAATAATAAAAATTCATGGCAAAGAAATAATCAATACTCCAATAATAATTACACTCACAAACATCATTTTTCGGCACCCTCACGTAATGATTCTTCTCGCACAGAGAATAAAGGGTACTATCGTTCTGACCGTCCGTGGATCGGAGAGGAACACATTTTTCTAGGAGTCAAAGTAGAGCAAGATCACAAGCTCATGCTTGTAAAATTAATGTTGATAAGGATAATAATGACAATACAGACAATAACACTCACGCCAATGCATGTAATGTTGATCTTGAAAATAGTGGTAATTGCACAGAATGTATGACTCTATTTCAACCTGGATCTACTCCACGTCTGAGATGTGGACATGCTCTGTCAGTTTTGTCTTTAAATGATGGGGTTGGCTCCCTCGTGATCCATAGAGGTTTTGTTTTTGACACATCCGTTTCTATTTTACGTGACAGCGGATGCACCACCATTGGCCTAAGGAAGGCACTAATTCCTTCTTCTTGCTTTACGGGGACCTCTGTAAAGTGCGCAACTTTCGGTGGAACTGTTGAATCTTATCCGGACCTCAAGACGCAGCAATAGAGACCGCAGTCAGCGACTCATAGCTTGACTGCCTGCGTCAGGACCAGCGAACCAGAGCTGGTCAAGACCGTGCTCCACCTCCACGTGGTGGTCCTGGAAACAGTCTGCAGCTGTGCAGGCTGGCTGAGCGAGTGTGGATCGAAATGGGAAGGCAAACCCGGTCCTAAAAAATGCCGTGCAGAAGTCGGATGTGTCGACCGAAAGGTGCAGATATCACAGCTACGTTGTAAACAGACACAACGCAACCACCGTCCTTTTCAGGGCGAACGAAGAAGAAGAAGAATCTTATCCACTGGCAGATGTGGTAATAGATACTCCTTTCTTTTCGGGAAAAGTAAGAGTGTGTGCTCTCGATCGATCTTGTTGTGATTTACTTATCGGTAACATAAAGGGGGTTAAAGAGTGTTCTGAACAGGATATTATTGATTGGGAGAGAAATCATCCATCCTTTGCTAACGCGATCACAACCAGAGCACAACAAGCTGCAGAGACAATTGAATTAAATTCTTCTATACACACTCAATACATTATGACTTGTCATTACATTGATAAAACTATATTTATTGCTAAACAACAAATGGATCCTTCTTTGGGACATTTATTCACATTAGCTAATGCTCGAACTATTAAACATTCTAAAAATTCAAGACATTGGTTTCAACTGCAGGATAATATTATGATACGATGTTTTGATAATTACTCTTTCATTCTCAAACAAGTCATAGTACCTACGTCATTTCGCGCACTAGTCTTGTCAAATGTGCATGACGTACCATTTGCTGGACATATGGGAATTTCCCGTACGACTTATAGATTACTAAAACACTTTTATTGGCCTGGGGTAAATAAAGACATTTCAACTTATTGTAAATCTTGCTCTGAATGTCGAAGTGTTGCACGTAAGGGTGCACATCAAACAGCACCGTTACAGGTCACGGATATTGCTGTACGCCCTTTTTTCAAATTGGCTATTGATATCATAGGACCACTATCTGTAAGGTCTACCAGAGGTTTTCAATACATATTAACATGTATTGACCTGTGTACGAGATGGCCAGAAGCCATTCCTTTAAAAAATATTACCACAGTGTCGGTAACAGATGCGTTGCTGTCTATATTTTCACGCATCGGGTTTCCAGAAGAAATCCTCTCTGATCATGGATCTCAGTTCGTGTCAGGTATGATGTCAGATGTTTTCAACACACTTCGTATCCGTCATTCTCTTAGTGCTATATTTCACACTAATTCTAACGGGGTCGTGGAACGTTGGAATGGGACATTAAAACAATTGTTGGGGAAGGTGACTACATCATTTCCTCACGAATGGGATCGTTTTATTCCTGCTGTACTGTTTGCGTACAGAGAGGTTCCTAATCATACTGGTTTTTCGCCTTTTCAGTTAGTATTTGGGGCGAACCCAAGAGGTCCAATGTCTCTCTTACATGATTTGTTAATGGAATCTAATGTGAATAATAATAATAAGAAATCCACTTATCAATACGTTACAGATTTAAGCCAACATCTGGTGGATGCATGTCAGGTGGCGACTGAAGCATCTGAGATGGCAAAATATAAGACCAGATCTCGCATTAATCGAGATAGACGACTAACTTCTTTCTCAATCAATGACGATGTTTTTGTTCTCTTACCACTCAAAGTAGATCACTTGTTAGTAACATGGCAAGGTCCGTTTAAAGTGGTTGCAAAGAGAACGGACGTGGACTACGTCATCAATATGCGGGGTAAACAAAAAACATTCCATGTTAACATGCTCCTACCATACATCACTCGTCCTCCTCAGTTACAATTCATTTGTGATGCTATCATGAACCAACCTACCCATCATGCATCTATCGCGTTGGTGGATGAGGTACAAACCAATTTCGCTGATGTACCTTCCACGTTTCCGGTAGCACCTATTAAGTCTTCGGAAACATGGAATGATGTTATAATTTGTAAAGATTTACCTGCAGATCATAGGGATCAAATTCGTTCTATGTTGGTATCCTTTCAGGATGTTTTGTCTGATCTTCCGGGACGTACCAACATTATCACACACGAAATAAAATTGTCAGATTACACCCCGCTTTCATTACGACCATACGCCGTTCCTCTACATGTTAGAGATCAGGTGGAAAGTGAGGTAGATGGTATGTTAAAACTGGGTATTATTTTACCGCCTGATTCACGTTTCTGTTTTCCTATGGTGGCAGTACGTAAGAAAGACAAGTCAATTCGTATTTGTATTGACTTTCGTCGCCTTAACAAGGTTGTCGTGAGAAATTCTAATCCACATATATAAATTATCAGGTAAATGTAAAGCCTAACACATAAATTCAATAAAAGGAAAGAAGAATGGTAAAGAACAGTGCTGTCACAATGACTGTACTCGAAATCCCCCTTGTTTTCTCCTTTGTCTGCAAATTGTAACGTTTCACGTTGATAGTAAAAGCCTTCTGCAGCATACACGCGTTTCCCCAACACAATAAAATGTGTACTCCATTTCTAAGAAAAACCTTGAGATACGCAAGATGACCTAGATTTAAAATTCCATTCATGTCATTTTATACACTACGTTACCAAAAACGAAAGACAGATGGAATAAAGATAGAAAGAAAGGGAGAGGCTGAAAGCCGGAACGCATGCAACACTAAACACGCGTCTCGCTATACAATTACTACCATCACGCGTGTAAGGCCACAAGCACTAGCTTTTTTCAAATCGACAGTGATAAAAAACACTACACACACGAGAGTTAGTTTTTAAAAACTCACAAAACGCTTATTAGGAAACATGACATTATACTGGTTTACGTTTGAAAACATTACAGTACCCAGACACCACATCGTATTCGAAGTAAACAGGAGGTAGAAGAAAATGCATATTTTGAACGCAGCCACTTAGCTCCTTTAAATTTGTATATTTGGGTTCCTTAGGAATTGCTGACAAAGAATATGTTAAACGTTACGCAAATAGTCTAGGAATTACCAAATTATAGCCAAAAGAAATAGTGAGGGATGTCAGACAACACCCAAAATCAGAATCGCTCAGTGGCAGATTTTCACATCACCATTGTACGGGAAATGGGTCTCCATGTTAAATCCGATTTGATTGGAGCGCAAGAAATGTAAGGCTAAACACGATTAGTCGGGCTATAAATACTATCTTTTGTTGTCAGGGGAAACGGGAGTAGGAGTACTTTTTTTCAAACGATTGGGTAAACATGGCACGATTGGTTAGACCCGCGAATATAGTCAATCAGAGGCGTCAGGTCACCACCACATGTTCAAATAAACTTACTACAGAACCAGTGCGTTGAGCACCAGTGCATATTTTTCTAAATAAAAGCCTGGGACATCGGCAGATCGAAGTTGTGCTATATTCATTGCCATTCAACGTAACTGTGTATTATTCCATGAATTGTGGTAAGCTTGATATATTCAATATCTTTTTAATGAAAATTGAATGTCTGTATATATGTGTGGTTCAGTAGCGAACATGAGGTAAAGCCTATATAGTGCTCCAACCTGAACAGAAGGTGTCGGAGGAAAGTAAAACTGCATGGAATTGCCAAACAGTACACTGACACCTATATTATTGACTAGAAAGAAATAATGCTGGAATTGCAGAGGCGTAGTAACCATTAGGGAGGAATATACTGGTGTAAATTATTTCAGATGAAGCTGACAGTTGGCCTACCGCTCTGAACTCAGTGTTTGTTATGTATTGTGTTCAGTCTGTAAATGGATTATAAACTAGTTATGAAGTAGGAGGTACAACCTTCTTGTTTCAGGGACCGTGGTCCTAAAGCTATTGAGCAGCACCTGGTCTGAGCTTTGCTGAACCTAGAGGCTGACAGCATACTCCTGGGTCCAGATAGTGACCAGTGAGGTGTCTCCAGAACACAGGGAGGCTATCGAGCAGAGGAGTCTTTTCCTGCCGCCATCACGAAAGATAAGCCTATGTGGCCAGTGGAGCTCAACATTATGATCCCCCTGAAAATCTGACTTTATAATAAACCAGAGGGAAAATACAGTGTTTAAATTGATAGGGACTGTGAACTTTTCCCCATACTACTTACAAGATAAACAAACACTTGAAGTCATGATGACAAATAACAACATAGCTTGAAAAAACAAAACCAGTATTACCTCATATTACTACTACACAACTGACACACATAAGATAATATTAATAAAATATGTCACTACAAGATTCATATTGATAAATCCTGTACATATAAATTGTAATTAAAATTGATTGTGATTCCTGGTTCACTTTGTAGTTGAATCAGGACATATATATTAATGAAAGTACTTAATACATATTGATATTTGAAAATTTACCAGTGACTCATTTAAGATAGTCTTATAGAATGTTACATGTGTGTGAGTGTCACAGTGTTGTCAAGTGTGGTGGAATAAATTAAATTGTTTATCTGTCTGTTGTTGTTGTGACTTACACTTCATCATATACATACCCTAGACATTTAACGTAGTCATCACAATATTCCAGAATAATTCTGACTGAGGCATAATGTGGTAGCAAGTAAGGTTATCTGTAAAACACTACACCTATTAGATACAGATACCTTCACAGCTGATCTCAGTCAGTACACTAAGTCCCCTATAAAAATTTATAACATCCCACTTTACCACATATATTGGGGTCTCGCTCCAGGGATATTGAACTTTCTCCTGTTATAGATATTGGGAATAATAAAGAATTAAAAGGTATCCTTGGGTGGAAATAAATAAGGTTGAGCTCTCAGTGCCTGTAGTGTCCTTAGATAATTATTGAAAGATTTATTTGTTTACAATTGCATGTTAGACAATGGCCGACTTTGCAAAATTTCGATCTGCTGCTGTACAGACTGCGAAAGAGTTAGGAATGGACGGGCAAATTATGATTGCTTATGTCACTGCTGAATGTGACAAATATATTGAACGGGAAGAAAGAAGATTAGAAAAAGAGGCCGAAAGAAAGTTAGAGGCTGAGACTAAGAGGTTGCAGATTGAGGCTGAGGCTAAGAGGTTGCAGATTGAGGCTGACAAAGAGGCTAAAGCATTGGAAGCTGAGGAAAGAAGACAGGCTGCAGAAAGAGAAGAAAAGAGATTAGCTGCAGAGAGGGAAGCAGAAAAGGAGGAGAAGAGATTACAAAGGGACATGAGTTACGACTAAGGGAGTTTGAGTTTCAAGGCCATGCTCCTGAAAATGGTGCCAGTCCCTTTACCTCTGATGCCACTGCTAGCCAGGGAGCCTCAACCTCAGCTATGAATTTTCATTTAGATCATTTTGTTGAGAAAGACGATGATATTGAGAGCTATCTAAATAGATATGAACTATTAGCTACCACATATGGGTTAGAGAGAGAAAGGTGGAGCTTAAAGTTATCTCAAGGTCTTCGTGGGGCAGCTTATGAAGTTTTTGCCAAAATGAGCAGAGGTGATCAGGAAAATTATGACATGCTAAAGCAGGCACTTTTGTTAAGATATGAAAAGAACGCAGAATTTTATAGGAAAAAATTTAGGAATGCTAAACTACTGTCAGGTGAAACCTATCACCAGTTCTCTGCACGGTTAGAGACGTACTTGGAGAAATGGACTTCTCTGGGGAAAACCCAAGATCTTAAGGAAATGGTCCTTATAGAACAATTAAGAGAGTCCATGGCTCCAGACCTGAGAAAGTTTCTCATGGAACAAGGTGCAGAGAGGCTGGGTGAGTTGCTAAATGTTGCAGAAAGGTATCAAGCAGCTCAGGCAGAAGTATCAGGTAATAAAAAGAAACAGGTAGAAAATTTTAGGGCACCACAGAACTTTAATAAATTTGATCCTAGAGATCAAAACAAAGGTAAGCACCAATTTGATAGGCCACGGTATGACAATAAAAATAAAACCCCACAATTCGATGAAAGGAAATATGATGAAAGAAAATCTTTCAACCAAGGGAAAAGGTGGTGTAAAAATTGTAAGATGAACAATCATGACACTGACCGTTGCAGAAGGAACCCTATTGTAATGGCCACCCTTCAGGTCAGGTCGACCTCAAGAAAGGAGGAGGATATTCTGATAGATACCACTCCAGAAGAGATGAGGAAGGCACAGGCTGGGGATAAGACCCTCAAGCCTTGTTTCAGGAAATTGTCAACTTGTCATACAACTCCAGGCAAGGGAGATTTTTACATGAAAAACAAGTTGATGTATAGGAAGACTGGAGCTAGATCCAAAGGTCAGGGACAGCTGGTACTTCCTAAAAGATATAGGGCAGAATTAATAAGGAGCCTACATGTGAAACCAGATGGGGACCATGAAAAAATAGGTACCATCATCCAAAAGGTGGCTCACAATTATTATTGGCCCAAGGCAAGATGGGACATTGAGAATTTTGTAGAAAGGTGTAGCATAGCACATGAGGGAACACCCACAAGTGGGAACATTGATCAGGACCTGGACACGCCACGGGGCAACCGTAGGCCTGACAATAGAAAGAAAAATAAATTTGATAAAGTGGACCAAAGGGAATGGGAAGCCCCTTTTCACGGACAAGCTTCACTTAACTGTTTTACAATGGCCACTATGCAGAGAGTGCAAAAAGATGTCTTACCCCAGGATAAGCCGAAAATCCCTCAATCGGACTTAAACAAACTGGAGGAAGAAGATGTAGAGAGGAAATCTCTCATCAAGAATTTTAAGTGGGGAGAAAGCCCCAAGAGAAAAATTGGTAGCGGTCGTTTTGTGACTGATAATTCTGGGAAGAAAAATCATCACTACAGAGCTTCGGGTGGAAAGGACCTGGCATGTGCCAGGAGAAATAATTTTCCGAATTTAAAAGTCCATATGTAACTCTGTTAAGAACGTGGACTGACGAAAAGGCAGAGGAAAATATTACATCCTCATACCAATATGTGAATGAGCTGACCACTCGTTTAAAAACTGGCTGGAAACTTGCCAATGAAAATTTGAAACAAGCCAGGAAGAAACATGCTGCCTATTATAACAGGAAAGCTAAAGACAGAGATTTGGCTGTGGGAGAGAAGGTACTGCTTCTTCTACCCGGTAGTCAGAATAAGTTACAAATTGGATGGCAAGGTCCATATACAGTTCTAGAGAAGGTGTCTAGAACCAAATTATAAGATAGATAAGAAGGGGAAAGAAAAAATCTATCATGTGAATCTCCTGAAGAAATATTTGGAAAGAGAAACATCAGGAAGAGACACACTTGTTGACCTTGTCCATTGCCATGGAGATGAAAAAGGAACCACTTTCATCATTTGAATATCCATTACACCCCTGTGAGACAGCGGCACAGGTGAAAATCAGTACACATTTAACGAAAACTCAGAAAGAGAGAGTGCAACAGGTTCTAGATACTCATACAGAGGTGTTAACAGACCGACCAGGGCATACAAACTTATTGGAATATGATATGAAACTGATAGACCCCACACCTGTCTGTATGAAACCATATTCGATTCCTTTTGCTAAGGAGAAAGCTTTGAAGGAAGAGATAGACTATTTGTTGAAGGAAGGAATTATTTCACACAGTGAATCTTCGTATAGTTCCGGTGTTGTACTCTTAAGGAAGCCCTCTGGAGAACATAGACTCTGTATAGATTACAGGAGACTGAATGCTATTACAGAAGGACAGGTGGATCCATTGCCGGATACAAATCAGTTGTTTGCCAGACTAAATAAAGCTAAATATTTCTCAAAAGTGGACCTGAGTAAAGGATACTATCAGATTCCAGTAAAGCCTGAGGTTAGACCATACCTAGCTTTTAGTACCTCAGAAGGACACTATGAGTTTAACAGATTGCCATTTGGATTGAAGAATGCGCCTAGTGTCTTCTCTAGAATGATGAGAAAATTATTGGACCCTCTGAATAATCCATGTATCACAAATTTCATGGATGATATCCTTATAGCAACAGAAACATTTGAGGAACACATTGACTCTCTGAACATGCTGTTTAATCGACTTAGGGAAGCGAATTTAACAGCCCGACCAACCAAATGTTGCGTTGGATGTAAAGAATTAGAATTCTTGGGACACACAGTTTATCAGGGAAACATGACCCCTGACCCAAAGAATTTAGAGAAACTAAAGAAAGCCCCGAGACCACAAACCAAGAAAGACGTGAGATCCTTTGTCTCATTATGTGGTTTCTACCAAAAGTATATCAAAAATTTTAATTCCATATGTGCACCGTTAACTGATTTGACACGTAAAGGACATCCAGATCGAATTACATGGACACCACAATGTGAAATGGCTTACCAAGAATTGAAGGAAAAGCTCACAAGTAAACCTATTTTGAAATTACCTGACTTAAGTCAAGAATTCATAGTAAGGACGGATGCCAGTAATATTGGGTTAGGTGCGACTCTGCTACAGAAATCAGATGCATTGGATGGGGAATTAAGCCCAGTGGCATATGCTAGCAGAAAGTTGAATAAAGCTGAAACCAATTACTCAACTAGCGAAAAAGAATGTCTTGCAGTAATATGGGCGATAAAGAAATTCAATATTTATCTGTATGGGAAGGCATTTAAGTTGCAAACGGATCACAAACCTTTGTCGTTTCTAGCACAGGCTAGACATGAGAATTCTAGATTACTCCGTTGGTCATTATTGATGCAGCCATTTGAGTTTAGCATAGAGTATATAAGTGGAAAAACAAATCTGGGAGCGGATTTTTTAAGCCGCCATCCGTGTGATGAGAATCACCCTAAACCCCAGGAATAATAATAAATTTCTCTATGTGTATATAGAATTATAGACTGACATATAACGTCTGTTTTAAGTGGGGAGGATTTGTCGTGAGAAATTCTAATCCACATATATAAATTATCAGGTAAATGTAAAGCCTAACACATAAATTCAATAAAAGGAAAGAAGAATGGTAAAGAACAGTGCTGTCACAATGACTGTACTCGAAATCCCCCTTGTTTTCTCCTTCGTCTGCAAATTGTAACGTTTCACGTTGATAGTAAAAGCCTTCTGCAGCATACACGCGTTTCCCCAACACAATAAAATGTGTACTCCATTTCTAAGAAAAACCTTGAGATACGCAAGATGACCTAGATTTAAAATTCCATTCATGTCATTTTATACACTACGTTACCAAAAACGAAAGACAGATGGACTAAAGATAGAAAGAAAGGGAGAGGCTGAAAGCCGGAACGCATGCAACACTAAACACGCGTCTCGCGATACACAATTACTACCATCACGCGTGTAAGGCCACAAGCACTAGCTTTTTTCAAATCGACAGTGAAAAAAAAAACACTACACACACGAGAGTTAGTTTTTAAAAACTCACAAAACGCTTATTAGGAAACATGACATTATACTGGTTTACGTTTGAAAACATTACAGTACCCAGACACCACATCGTATTCGAAGTAAACAGGAGGTAGAAGAAAATGCATATTTTGAACGCAGCCACTTAGCTCCTTTAAATTTGTATATTTGGGTTCCTTAGGAATTGCTGACAAAGAATATGTTAAACGTTACGCAAATAGTCTAGGAATTACCAAATTATAGCCAAAAGAAATAGTGAGGGATGTCAGACAACACCCAAAATCAGAATCGCTCAGTGGCAGATTTTCACATCACCATTGTACGGGAAATGGGTCTCCATGTTAAATCCGATTTGATTGGAGCGCAAGAAATGTAAGGCTAAACACGATTAGTCGGGCTATAAATACTATCTTTTGTTGTCAGGGGAAACGGGAGTAGGAGTACTTTTTTTCAAACGATTGGGTAAACATGGCACGATTGGTTAGACCCGCGAATATAGTCAATCAGAGGCGTCAGGTCACCACCACATGTTCAAATAAACTTACTACAGAACCAGTGCGTTGAGCACCAGTGCATATTTTTCTAAATAAAAGCCTGGGACATCGGCAGATCGAAGTTGTGCTATATTCATTGCCATTCAACGTAACTGTGTATTATTCCATGAATTGTGGTAAGCTTGATATATTCAATATCTTTTTAATGAAAATTGAATGTCTGTATATATGTGTGGTTCAGTAGCGAACATGAGGTAAAGCCTATATAGTGCTCCAACCTGAACAGAAGGTGTCGGAGGAAAGTAAAACTGCATGGAATTGCCAAACAGTACACTGACACCTATATTATTGACTAGAAAGAAATAATGCTGGAATTGCAGAGGCGTAGTAACCATTAGGGAGGAATATACTGGTGTAAATTATTTCAGATGAAGCTGACAGTTGGCCTACCGCTCTGAACTCAGTGTTTGTTATGTATTGTGTTCAGTCTGTAAATGGATTATAAACTAGTTATGAAGTAGGAGGTACAACCTTCTTGTTTCAGGGACCGTGGTCCTAAAGCTATTGAGCAGCACCTGGTCTGAGCTTTGCTGAACCTAGAGGCTGACAGCATACTCCTGGGTCCAGATAGTGACCAGTGAGGTGTCTCCAGAACACAGGGAGGCTATCGAGCAGAGGAGTCTTTTCCTGCCGCCATCACGAAAGATAAGCCTATGTGGCCAGTGGAGCTCAACATTATGATCCCCCTGAAAATCTGACTTTATAATAAACCAGAGGGAAAATACAGTGTTTAAATTGATAGGGACTGTGAACTTTTCCCCATACTACTTACAAGATAAACAAACACTTGAAGTCATGATGACAAATAACAACATAGCTTGAAAAAACAAAACCAGTATTACCTCATATTACTACTACACAACTGACACACATAAGATAATATTAATAAAATATGTCACTACAAGATTCATATTGATAAATCCTGTACATATAAATTGTAATTAAAATTGATTGTGATTCCTGGTTCACTTTGTAGTTGAATCAGGACATATATATTAATGAAAGTACTTAATACATATTGATATTTGAAAATTTACCAGTGACTCATTTAAGATAGTCTTATAGAATGTTACATGTGTGTGAGTGTCACAGTGTTGTCAAGTGTGGTGGAATAAATTAAATTGTTTATCTGTCTGTTGTTGTTGTGACTTACACTTCATCATATACATACCCTAGACATTTAACGTAGTCATCACAATATTCCAGAATAATTCTGACTGAGGCATAATGTGGTAGCAAGTAAGGTTATCTGTAAAACACTACACCTATTAGATACAGATACCTTCACAGCTGATCTCAGTCAGTACACTAAGTCCCCTATAAAAATTTATAACATCCCACTTTACCACATATATTGGGGTCTCGCTCTAGGGATATTGAACTTTCTCCTGTTATAGATATTGGGAATAATAAAGAATTAAAAGGTATCCTTGGGTGGAAATAAATAAGGTTGAGCTCTCAGTGCCTGTAGTGTCCTTAGATAATTATTGAAAGATTTATTTGTTTACAATTGCATGTTAGACAATGGCCGACTTTGCAAAATTTCGATCTGCTGCTGTACAGACTGCGAAAGAGTTAGGAATGGACGGGCAAATTATGATTGCTTATGTCACTGCTGAATGTGACAAATATATTGAACGGGAAGAAAGAAGATTAGAAAAAGAGGCCGAAAGAAAGTTAGAGGCTGAGACTAAGAGGTTGCAGATTGAGGCTGAGGCTAAGAGGTTGCAGATTGAGGCTGACAAAGAGGCTAAAGCATTGGAAGCCGAGGAAAGAAGACAGGCTGCAGAAAGAGAAGAAAAGAGATTAGCTGCAGAGAGGGAAGCAGACAAGGAGGAGAAGAGATTACAAAGGGAACATGAGTTACGACTAAGGGAGTTTGAGTTTCAAGGCCATGCTCCTGAAAATGGTGCCAGTCCCTTTACCTCTGATGCCACTGCTAGCCAGGGAGCCTCAACCTCAGCTATGAATTTTCATTTAGATCATTTTGTTGAGAAAGACGATGATATTGAGAGCTATCTAAATAGATATGAACTATTAGCTACCACATATGGGTTAGAGAGAGAAAGGTGGAGCTTAAAGTTATCTCAAGGTCTTCGTGGGGCAGCTTATGAAGTTTTTGCCAAAATGAGCAGAGGTGATCAGGAAAATTATGACATGCTAAAGCAGGCACTTTTGTTAAGATATGAAAAGAACGCAGAATTTTATAGGAAAAAATTTAGGAATGCTAAACTACTGTCAGGGGAAACCTATCACCAGTTCTCTGCACGGTTAGAGACGTACTTGGAGAAATGGACTTCTCTGGGGAAAACCCAAGATCTTAAGGAAATGGTCCTTATAGAACAATTAAGAGAGTCCATAGCTCCAGACCTGAGAAAGTTTCTCATGGAACAAGGTGCAGAGAGGCTGGGTGAGTTGCTAAATGTTGCAGAAAGGTATCAAGCAGCTCAGGCAGAAGTATCAGGTAATAAAAAGAAACAGGTAGAAAATTTTAGGGCACCACAGAACTTTAATAAATTTGATCCTAGAGATCAAAACAAAGGTAAGCACCAGTTTGATAGGCCACGGTATGACAATAAAAATAAAACCCCACAATTCGATGAAAGGAAATATGATGAAAGAAAATCTTTCAACCAAGGGAAAAGGTGGTGTAAAAATTGTAAGATGAACAATCATGACACTGACCGTTGCAGAAGGAACCCTATTGTAATGGCCACCCTTCAGGTCAGGTCGACCTCAAGAAAGGAGGAGGATATTCTGATAGATTCCACTCCAGAAGAGATGAGGAAGGCACAGGCTGGGGATAAGACCCTCAAGCCTTGTTTCAGGAAATTGTCAACTTGTCATACTACTCCAGGCAAGGGAGATTTTTACATGAAAAACAAGTTGATGTATAGGAAGACTGGAGCTAGATCCAAAGGTCAGGGACAGCTGGTACTTCCTAAAAGATATAGGGCAGAATTAATAAGGAGCCTACATGTGAAACCAGATGGGGACCATGAGAAAATAGGTACCATCATCCAAAAGGTGGCTCACAATTATTATTGGCCCAAGGCAAGATGGGACATTGAGAATTTTGTAGAAAGGTGTAGCATAGCACATGAGGGAACACCCACAAGTGGGAACATTGATCAGGACCTGGACGCGCCACGGGGCAACCGTAGGCCTGACAATAGAAAGAAAAATAAATTTGATAAAGTGGACCAAAGAGAATGGGAAGCCCCTTTTCACGGACAAGCTTCACTTAACTGTTTTACAATGGCCACTATGCAGAGAGTGCAAAAAGATGTCTTACCCCATGATAAGCCGAAAATCCCTCAATCGGACTTAAACAAACTGGAGGAAGAAGATGTAGAGAGGAAATCTCTCATCAAGAATTTTAAGTGGGGAGAAAGCCCCAAGAGAAAAATTGGTAGCGGTCGTTTTGTGACTGATAATTCTGGGAAGAAAAATCATCACTACAGAGCTTCGGGTGGAAAGGACCTGGCATGTGCCAGGAGAAATAATTTTCCGAATTTAAAAGTCCATATGTAACTCTGTTAAGAACGTGGACTGACGAAAAGGCAGAGGAAAATATTACATCCTCATACCAATATGTGAATGAGCTGACCACTCGTTTAAAAACTGGCTGGAAACGTGCCAATGAAAATTTGAAACAAGCCAGGAAGAAACATGGTGCCTATTATAACAGGAAAGCTAAAGACAGAGATTTGGCTGTGGGAGAGAAGGTACTGCTTCTTCTACCCGGTAGTCAGAATAAGTTACAAATTGGATGGCAAGGTCCATATACAGTTCTAGAGAAGGTGTCTAGAACAAATTATAAGATAGATAAGAAGGGGAAAGAAAAAATCTATCATGTGAATCTCCTGAAGAAATATTTGGAAAGAGAAAATCAGGAAGAGACACACTTGTTGACCTTGTCCATTGCCATGGAGATGAAAAAGGAACCACTTTCATCATTTGAATATCCATTACACCCCTGTGAGACAGCGGCACAGGTGAAAATCAGTACACATTTAACGAAAACTCAGAAAGAGAGAGTGCAACAGGTTCTAGATACTCATACAGAGGTGTTAACAGACCGACCAGGGCATACAAACTTATTGGAATATGATATGAAACTGATAGACCCCACACCTGTCTGTATGAAACCATATTCGATTCCTTTTGCTAAGGAGAAAGCTTTGAAGGAAGAGATAGACTATTCGTTGAAGGAAGGAATTATTTCACACAGTGAATCTTCGTATAGTTCTGGTGTTGTACTCTTAAGGAAGCCCTCTGGAGAACATAGACTCTGTATAGATTACAGGAGACTGAATGCTATTACAGAAGGACAGGTGGATCCATTGCCGGATACAAATCAGTTGTTTGCCAGACTAAATAAAGCTAAATATTTCTCAAAAGTGGACCTGAGTAAAGGATACTATCAGATTCCAGTAAAGCCTGAGGTTAGACCATACCTAGCTTTTAGTACCTCAGAAGGACACTATGAGTTTAACAGATTGCCATTTGGATTGAAGAATGCGCCTAGTGTCTTCTCTAGAATGATGAGAAAATTATTGGACCCTCTGAATAATCCATGTATCACAAATTTCATGGATGATATCCTTATAGCAACAGAAACATTTGAGGAACACATTGACTCTCTGAACATGCTGTTTAATCGACTTAGGGAAGCGAATTTAACAGCCCGACCAACCAAATGTTGCGTTGGATGTAAAGAATTAGAATTCTTGGGACACACAGTTTATCAGCGAAACATGACCCCTGACCCAAAGAATTTAGAGAAACTAAAGAAAGCCCCGAGACCACAAACCAAGAAAGACGTGAGATCCTTTGTCTTATTATGTGGTTTCTACCAAAAGTATATCAAAAATTTTAATTCCATTTGTGCACCGTTAACTGATTTGACACGTAAAGGACATCCAGATCGAATTACATGGACACCACAATGTGAAATGGCTTACCAAGAATTTAAGGAAAAGCTCACAAGTAAACCTATTTTGAAATTACCTGACTTAAGTCAAGAATTCATAGTAAGGACGGATGCCAGTAATATTGGGTTAGGTGCGACTCTGCTACAGAAATCAGATGCATTGGATGGGGAATTAAGCCCAGTGGCATATGCTAGCAGACAGTTGAATAAAGCTGAAACCAATTACTCAACTAGCGAAAAAGAATGTCTTGCAGTAATATGGGCGATAAAGAAATTCAATATTTATCTGTATGGGAAGGCATTTAAGTTGCAAACGGATCACAAACCTTTGTCGTTTCTAGCACAGGCTAGACATGAGAATTCTAGATTACTCCGTTGGTCATTATTGATGCAGCCATTTGAGTTTAGCATAGAGTATATAAGTGGAAAAACAAATCTGGGAGCGGATTTTTTAAGCCGCCATCCGTGTGATGAGAATCACCCTAAACCCCAGGAATAATAATAAATTTCTCTATGTGTATATAGAATTATAGACTGACATATAACGTCTGTTTTAAGTGGGGAGGATTTGTCGTGAGAAATTCTAATCCACATATATAAATTATCAGGTAAATGTAAAGCCTAACACATAAATTCAATAAAAGGAAAGAAGAATGGTAAAGAACAGTGCTGTCACAATGACTGTACTCGAAATCCCCCTTGTTTTCTCCTTCGTCTGCAAATTGTAACGTTTCACGTTGATAGTAAAAGCCTTCTGCAGCATACACGCGTTTCCCCAACACAATAAAATGTGTACTCCATTTCTAAGAAAAACCTTGAGATACGCAAGTTGACCTAGATTTAAAATTCCATTCATGTCATTTTATACACTACGTTACAAAAAAAACGAAAGACAGATGGACTAAAGATAGAAAGAAAGGGAGAGGCTGAAAGCCGGAACGCATGCAACACTAAACACGCGTCTCGCGATACACAATTACTACCATCACGCGTGTAAGGCCACAAGCACTAGCTTTTTTCAAATCGACAGTGATAAAAAAAACACTACACACACGAGAGTTAGTTTTTAAAAACTCACAAAACGCTTATTAGGAAACATGACATTATACTGGTTTACGTTTGAAAACATTACAGTACCCAGACACCACATCGTATTCGAAGTAAACAGGAGGTAGAAGAAAATGCATATTTTGAACGCAGCCACTTAGCTCCTTTAAATTTGTATATTTGGGTTCCTTAGGACTTGCTGACAAAGAATATGTTAAACGTTACGCAAATAGTCTAGGAATTACCAAATTATAGCCAAAAGAAATAGTGAGGGATGTCAGACAACACCCAAAATCAGAATCGCTCAGTGGCAGATTTTCACACACCATTGTACGGGAAATGGGTCTCCATGTTAAATCCGATTTGATTGGAGCGCAAGAAATGTAAGGCTAAACACGATTAGTCGGGCTATAAATACTATCTTTTGTTGTCAGGGGAAACGGGAGTAGGAGTACTTTTTTTCAAACGATTGGGTAAACATGGCACGATTGGTTAGACCCGCGAATATAGTCAATCAGAGGCGTCAGGTCACCACCACATGTTCAAATAAACTTACTACAGAACCAGTGCGTTGAGCACCAGTGCATATTTTTCTAAATAAAAGCCTGGGACATCGGCAGATCGAAGTTGTGCTATATTCATTGCCATTCAACGTAACTGTGTATTATTCCATGAATTGTGGTAAGCTTGATATATTCAATATCTTTTTAATGAAAATTGAATGTAAATTGATAATTTATGTCTGTATATATGTGTGGTTCAGTAGCGAACATGAGGTAAAGCCTATATAGTGCTCCAACCTGAACAGAAGGTGTCGGAGGAAAGTAAAACTGCATGGAATTGCCAAACAGTACACTGACACCTATATTATTGACTAGAAAGAAATAATGCTGGAATTGCAGAGGCGTAGTAACCATTAGGGAGGAATATACTGGTGTAAATTATTTCAGATGAAGCTGACAGTTGGCCTACCGCTCTGAACTCAGTGTTTGTTATGTATTGTGTTCAGTCTGTAAATGGATTATAAACTAGTTATGAAGTAGGAGGTACAACCTTCTTGTTTCAGGGACCGTGGTCCTAAAGCTATTGAGCAGCACCTGGTCTGAGCTTTGCTGAACCTAGAGGCTGACAGCATACTCCTGGGTCCAGATAGTGACCAGTGAGGTGTCTCCAGAACACAGGGAGGCTATCGAGCAGAGGAGTCTTTTCCTGCCGCCATCACGAAAGATAAGCCTATGTGGCCAGTGGAGCTCAACATTATGCCCCCCCCCCCCTCAAAATCTGACTTTATAATAAACCAGAGGGAAAATACAGTGTTTAAATTGATAGGGACTGTGAACTTTTCCCCATACTACTTACAAGATAAACAAACACTTGAAGTCATGATGACAAATAACAACATAGCTTGAAAAAACAAAACCAGTATTACCTCATATTACTACTACACAACTGACACACATAAGATAATATTAATAAAATATGTCACTACAAGATTCATATTGATAAATCCTGTACATATAAATTGTAATTAAAATTGATTGTGATTCCTGGTTCACTTTGTAGTTGAATCAGGACATATATATTAATGAAAGTACTTAATACATATTGATATTTGAAAATTTACCAGTGACTCATTTAAGATAGTCTTATAGAATGTTACATGTGTGTGAGTGTCACAGTGTTGTCAAGTGTGGTGGAATAAATTAAATTGTTTATCTGTCTGTTGTTGTTGTGACTTACACTTCATCATATACATACCCTAGACATTTAACGTAGTCATCACAATATTCCAGAATAATTCTGACTGAGGCATAATGTGGTAGCAAGTAAGGTTATCTGTAAAACACTACAGCTATTAGATACAGATACCTTCACAGCTGATCTCAGTCAGTACACTAAGTCCCCTATAAAAATTTATAACATCCCACTTTACCACAAAGGTGACCATATCCGATTCTGAACCAATGCCCTTGCTGAAGGATTTGTTGCCACGCCTATCATCCGCCACTTTCTTCACCAAGTTTGACCTATCTAAAGGTTACTGGCAGATTCCTCTGGCTGAGGTGTCAAAAGCTTTTACTGCTTTTGCCACTTCTCGTGGATTGTTTCAGTACAATGTCATGTGTTTTGGTTTACGGAATGTCCCAGCGACATTTGTAGGCATGATGCGTCGCGTTTTAGGTAATCGCACGGATCTCATTTCGTATATGGACGATATTTGCATTTTCCATGATACTTGGGAAGAGCATATCGCTGGAATACAATCTGTGCTCCAAACTCTCAGAGTACATAACCTCACAGCTCGACCTTCCAAAGTCGAAATTGGGTTTGGTGAGATTTCATTTCTGGGTCATAAGATTGGCCGACATACAATACAACCTGATGAGTCTACACTAAAAAGGGTACTAGATCTTGCCATACCAACTACTAAGAAACAAGTTCGTAGTTTGCTGGGACTCATAAACTTTTACCACAGGTTTATACCACGATTTTCCCTTTTAACTTCTGTTCTATCTGCTCTGACAAAAAAGGGTATGCCTGACAAAATAATATGGAACAAAGAGTGTGACCATGCCTTACAGAACATCAAAACACAATTTTCAAAAAGTCCAATACTAAGACTACCAGACTTACGACGACCTTTTCTCGTTGTTACAGACGCATCTCTGAAAGTAATCGGGGGATGTTTAATGCAGACCTTTGATGGCGAGTGCCACCCGATATTCTACCTCAGCAGAAAACTTTCAGAGACATAATCCAGATATCCAATTGGAAAGGGAACAATTGTCATTGGTGTGGACATTACATAAACTACAGAAGTTCTTGGTGGGTACGCATTTTAAATTATACACTGATCAAAAGGCACTCACATATCTACAGACTTTTAAATCGAATAATGCACGTCTCACCCGTTGGGCGTTACAAATGCAGGGATATGATTTTGACGTTCTACCAATAGCGGGAAAGGATAACGTTCTTGCAGACACTCTCTCTAGAGTTATGGAATAACGCGAATACGGATAAGTTTCTTGCTATCCATATTTCACATGCAACAAGGTTGATAGTGCATAGGTTTTGTAACAATGGCCACTATGGACAGGTGGATCACTATGCGAACACATACCAGATTGTTGACATGTGATGATCACACTTATTAGACAATAATTACTCATTTATTCATGTTCTTATTACTGACATTATTTTTTATTAAACATCTTGTTGGCAATTTAGATAGATATCATTTAATTGTTTGATAGGTAATCATAAGGCATTAGTGATAATCTGAATGATTTAATCTCGCGTCACATTATAATTGCCTGACTGAAAACTATGTTTTCAGTTGTTCGGGGGGGGGGGGGGGGAATGTGGCGCTGGCTTTGCACGCCACCTGCCAGAGGATAAATAGGATTTTGGTGCTGATGAGCGCTGCACGATAGTGATTTGTCGATATGTGTATTGCGCACATGACGTGAGCAGTTTGGAGGAAAAATGGACAGAGTTTGTGTTTACCCTAAAAGGGCAACTTGTGTATGGATCGTGTTCTAGTAGGAACCCATTTTAATGAAGTGTTAAGTGTTAATCAATCTCAAGGATGGAAGAGGAATTGAGGAATTGATAATATTGATTATGACTCACTGATTATGAACACTGCTGAATTAACCTAACTTGTCATGCCTTGTAATAAATGTCCGTGTCATGTGATTAAATGTGGAAAAGTTAACGGAGTTTAAAGTTCATATAATTCCCGTTGATTTGGGGTAATTGAAATTCTTGTTACGGAGTTATTGTGGCTGTCCTGAATCCTGAGGACCTTAAATATATAAACCCTGGACACAGTGTGAAAACGAGCACAATATTCGATTGAATATTATAAACTTATAACGCCACACTCTTGTCTCCATTTCTTTTCTTACTAGCAATAGATTGGGTTATGAAAACATCGACATTACACAACAGAAATGGAATCCAGTGGAATCTGACTAAACAGCTTGATGATCTGGATTTTGCAGATGACTTGGCTCTTCTGTCCCATAACCATAATCAGATGCAAGAGAAAATGAAAATTCTCTATGAGAGGTCACAACAAGTGGGCCTGAAAATACACAGGGAAAAGACAAAGATTATGAGAATAAATGCAAGAAATTATAACAAGATTGAACTTGAAGAAACACCACTAGAGGATGTAGAATCGTACAAATATCTTGGTAGTAATATAGACAAAGTTGGAGGGACAGACAATGATATCAAAATAAGAATACAAAAAGCAAGATGCGCTTTCAATGCATTGGGAAACATACTCGTATGTAAGTCAAGAGAAATCAAGTCCAACACGAAAATAAGAATCTTCAACTCAAATGTCAAGTCAGTCCTATTGTATGGCTCTGAGACATGGAGAGCAACAAAAACAACAACTAAAAAGCTACAGACTTTTATAAACGGGTGCTTGCGCAGAATAGAAGGACTGAAATGGTATGACAAAGTCACAAATGTGGAATTGATGACAAGAGCCAGACAAGTGCCAGTGGAACAAGACCTGAGAAGAAGACGCTGACGATGGATAGGACACATATTGAGGAAACCTGTTGATAGCATTACAAGGCCGTCCTTGTTCTGGAATCCACGGGAAAAGAGAGGCAGAGGTAGACCAAAAAACACAAAGAGAAGAGAAATGGAAACGGAGGTGAAAATGATGAGGAAAACATGGAAAGAACTTGAGCGGATGGCACAGGACAGGAAGACTTGGCATGTGTTTGTTGAAGGCCTATGCTCCTTGGGGAGCTAAAGGGTATTGATTGATTGATTGATTGATTGACTCTGCTCTAGAATTGGGTATGGCAAAGGGAACTAATCAACCCCACTGCATTAAAGGAGTGGTGAAGTATCTAACACTTCACTCCCCTACGTCATTATCTGAGCGGAACTACCTTTACCTTCTATGGAGCATGGAGCCGGCACTACAGCTGATCTCCTGGCAGGAAGCCTGCACCGAAACATTCATGTGCTCTTGAAGCAGTGGTTGCTGTAGGAATGTATATTTCATGATGATGTTGCCAGCCCTAAAGCAATCTCGTAGTAGTCGCCTCTTAACATATATATGAGGGAACAGAATCATATTCTTTCTTTAGAGACTTCCCTGGAACTACATAGGGCAAAGGTCAGTCATCGTTATCAGGTGCCGTCTTCAAATCGAAGGTTGGCTGCAATGGATCTCCAACGTCTTCTGTCTCTTGTCTTGATGGTACACTCTGATAGACTCTTTCCTGTCTCTTGTCTTGATGGTACACTCTGATAGACTCTTTCCTGTCTCTTGTCTTGATGGTACACTCTGATAGACTCTTTCCTGTCTCTTGTCTTGATGGTACACTCTGATAGACTTTTTCCTGTCTCTTGTCTTGATGGTACACTCTGATAGACTCTTTCCTGTCCGTCTCTTGATGTTAGCTTCCCACTTATAGCGCTATCTTCCACTTGTACGTTTGCCTTCAGCTCTTCCTTCCATTATGGTCTTCATTACGCTGTTATGTCCTTGTATATGGCCAAAATATTTTAGCTGTCTAATTTTGATCTCCTTCACTAATTCTCTTTTCATTTCTAGACTTTCTACGACATCTTTATTTGTTTTCTGAAACGAAAGTTCCATGAGATGCGGCCCATTCTTCTATATATCCACATCTCGAGAGCCTCAAGTCTTTTTTTCTAATTGCTTGTTGATTATCGTTGCTTCTTGATTATCAATAAAGTATTAAAGGCTAGTACTAATATGCGAATAATTACTTGTCATCTCGCTGTCAATGTAGTGTCATGGGCGTATGAAATGTGCGGCAGGTTGACAGCTGATAACTCTGGTCTATGATACTCATGTGCCTATTTCTTTGCCCTCCTTAGTCCTCCGAAGAACATACTGCAGATTCACTGACATTTTTTTGTTTATATCAAAATACCAGAATGTATAACTGAAAACTTCATCTTTGCGTTTGTGGAGAGATGCAAGCAGGACTGATAATGCGTGTTTATAATATTTTGTAAGGGAAGTGTGACCATGTTTGGACTATATATATGGTGGTGTATTAGTATCTGGCCCGTATAGTTGACAAGTCTCTGTGACCATGTGTTAAGGATAGATCTGGGGATAAAATAATGTAGCATGTTACTACACGCTAGCACATGCCCATTTTATGTGAGGAATTGTGTTCGCCTGTAGTCTAACTACTTTTTGCACGAAGCGTTCACCCGTGGTGAGCGACAGTCACTAGTGACGTAGTTTGTCACATGTCGTGGGTTCAGTGTGTTAGTTTTTTGGGCAGTTCGTATTCGTTCACTGGTTGGAAGTGGACGTGATTTCTTCTAAGCTCCAGGATTTTATGGAGAGTGTGTTTTTCCTAACTGGGACAATAAATGTATTTTTCAAAGGCCGCCATCTTGTTAAGAATGTTCTAGATGGGGAAGGGAACTTATTGAGAAGTCTTGCATAACCCCCTTTTGATATTTTCATAAGAAGTATCTCAAAGATATTGTGGTAACCGAGTTTAGGTTGCCATCATCAGTTTGTTCGCCACATTACTTGGGTACCGGGAATATTGCCCTACCTATTAGTACACGGCCAGGATTGATAACAGATTTAAGGATATCTCTCAATATATTTACTTTTACTATTAACAATGGAGATGAAGAAAAGCCTATTGATTGAGGCTCGTTATTGACTGACGTAACGGCTTATCGCATTTACATGTTTCCCTGCCGTATACTATGCCATGTATATATCTTTATGGATGTCTCCTTGTGATGAACGTACAATAAATGTCAACCATGTTTTCCCGTTGACCTGTTCACCTGCCGGCTTGTGTTGTATATGCTGACCATAAGGTCCTGTATGAAAGCCTGCAATCATTCGCGTATCCTGCATGATCCTCTATATTTATCCCACCGTAACACCATGTTTGGACTATATATATGGTGGTGTATTAGTATTTGCCCCGTATAGTTGACAAGTCTCTGTGACCATGTTTGGACTATATATATGTTGGTGTATTTGGATTTGCCCCATATAGTTGACAAGTCTCTGTGACCATGTTTGGACTATATATATGGTGGTGTATTAGTATTTGCCCCATATAGTTGACAAATCTCTGTGACCATGTTTGGACTATATATATGGTGGTGTATTAGTATTTGTCCCGTATAGTTGACAAGTCTCTGTGACCATGTTTGGACTATATATATGGTGGTGTATTAGTATTTGTCCCGTATAGTTGACAAGTCTCTGTGACCATGTTTGGACTACATATATGGTGGTGTATTAGTATTTGTCCCGTATAGTTGACAAGTCTCTGTGACCATGTTTGGACTATATATATGGTGGTGTATTAGTATTTGTCCCGTATAGTTGACAAGTCTCTGTAACCATGTTTGGACTATATATATGGTGGTGTATTAGTATTTGTTCCGTATAGTTGACAAGTCTTTGAAGAGACAAGGACATAATAAGACTACTGCATCCTGAGGCATGTCACACAAGTCGGCTAATATGAAGTTGGGCACGTGGCTGGCAACTTCACCATGCAAAACAAGTTGCCACAGAAACCACCTCTGCTGGAGCGTGTGAAGTCTTCGTGCAGGCTTCCTGCAATGGGACCAGCTACAGTGCGGGACGCAAAGAAACATGATGATGATGATACTTGTATTTAGTTGTCTATGAGGAGGAAAAGAAAGGATGAGACCACTGCTTCCTCGAGCATGTCGCAAGGGGCAACTAATGTGTGCATTTGTATGGAGCTGGCGTAAAATGAATTGGACAAACACAATACGTGCTTTGTTGCAGGTTTGATGGAAGTGGATTAACTGTAGTTGTGTCTCTATGCTCCTTATGGGACATAAAAGAGCGTGTGTATACAATCCCTCACAATATCGGTGTATTATAACATTATAGTTTTATGTGTGACTGGTGAAAAGGGGAGGGTGAGGGGAGAACAGCCCAGCGCCACTTCCATTTTTGATGCAAAGTGCAAGACCCAATTGGAAGAATAACTGACAGAATAAAGGGGGATGATTGATGGAGGAATACTGTGTGGCTAGGGGAGGTAATGAATATACAACTTGTTTGGTATTGATTAGTTATGAGCTGATAGAAGCGCATGCGAATAGCGCGTGGAAGAGAAAATGAGATTAGAGGAGAAAGAGAACATAATAGAAAATAAGGAAGATGGAGATGTATGTGAAATAAATAAAGACAAATGTTAATTACAATATTGACTGTACATGCAATTTTTGTCCGGGACTTTGTACTAGTTAAAACATCTATGAAGATGGCACGGTTAAATCAGACGAAATGTAACGTTTCCGTATTCTATTGTCACCAAGAATGTTACTTGTGGAAAAAATATATATATTATTAACATTACTGTAAACACTATCAGACCGAAAGGTCTTTTATGTTTAGACATGCGCCTTAATATAACCGACTATGTTGAACGACTCGCGCCTCACCAAAACGAGGCAAAATGTTATTTTAAAAATAAATGTGAAAATATGAGTTGTAAATGGCACAGAAAGGTTAAGGTAATCCTATGTAAGATGCTGCTCTGCCAATCGAAGCTGAGAATGACACACATACATTGGTTATACCTAAGAGAAGTAGTTTTCCAGAGTACCCTGTTGCTGACTCACCGTTTGTCTTCTAGGAACATCTCCACAACCGGCTTTTGGAATTGTCGTGACAACTGGAGGCAGACGTGAAGGGGTGAAGAAGATATGGAACGACCTTGAGATGATGGCACGTGACAGGAAGCTGTTGAAGGCCTATGCACCATGGGTAGCTGAAGGATGATGAATGAAATAAAGATGTAGGGGGATGGGCGGGGAAGACGTTCATGAAACACCAAACCAGAGCCACAAGACATGTGATTTCACTTTAACCCGCAAGGGAAGAGTAGGGAGGCCAAAGAGAAAGTGGAGATGTACAGTGGGAGAGAAAGCCATGTCAACTTATTAATTTCCACTGTTAATATCAAGTTTAATGGAATCTCTTTTTTCCTTGATCTTCTTAGTGATCAGTTATTCTAGCCTCGAGTATTATGGGCTGTCTGTCTGCGTTATTACAAAGTGTCTGACCCATTGTGTCCCTTTGTAGTTCTAAATACCTCTACATTATATTCATTTCTACTCCTTTCTTTCCTCTTAGATAGCTGTGGTTTTTTTTTTTTAAATCTCTTTTTGGACTTCTTAGCTACCTTCACAAAGCAGCATGAGCAAAGATGAAATAGACAGTTCTACATTAAAATACTCGTATATGACGCGCAGTGATTCCAAGCCTATATTTTACATGAAATTAAAAGTGCTGGCTAACTCATCATGCTTGGAGGCGGATAAGGAAAATACAATAACTTCCCCATTCAACCCAATGTAAGCAAAGTACACCCATCGTTAAGGTTATTATTATCATTATCATCATCATTATTACCATCATTATTACCATCATCATTACGTCAACTCCATACGTAGCATAAATCTTCACCAATTTCACGCCAAGTCTTCATGTCCTATGCTATCCGATCAAGATATTTGTTATTTAAAAAGCTGTTTTGATGTGGGTATTTCAAGCCGTGGGGACAATTTGGGACAGGGCAAATTGTATCCAGCCCCGGGCAGTTCCCGGGGGTCTCTGAAGAGACAAAGAATAGGATTACTACACTAAAATATGTTTACATGACGCTGACAACCTCATCTGTCATTGCCACAATTATCACTGACAACTCCATCTGTCATTGCCACAATTATCACTGACAACCTCATCTATCATTGCCACAATTATCACTGACAACCTCATCTATCATTGCCACAATATCACTGACAACCTCATCTATCATTGCCACAATTATCACTGACAACCTCATCTATCATTGCCACAATATCACTGACAACCTCATCTATCATTGCCACAATATCACTGACAACCTCATCTATCATTGCCACAATTATCACTGACAACCTCATCTATCATTGCCACAATATCACTGACAACCTCATCTATCATTGCCACAATTATCACTGACAACCTCATCTTTCATTGCCACAATTATCACTGAGAACCTCATCTATATTGCCACAATATCACTGACAACCTCATCTATCATTGCCACAATTATCACTGACAACCTCATCTATCATTGCCACAATTATCACTGACAACCTCATCTATCATTGCCACAATTATCACTGACAACCTCATCTATCATTGCCACAATATCACTGACAACCTCATCTATCATTGCCACAATTATCACTGACAACCTCATCTATCATTACTACAATTATCACTGACAACCTCATCTATCATTGCCACAATTATCACTGACAACCTCATCTATCAATGCCACAATTATCACTGACAACCTCATCTATCATTACCACAATTATCACTGACAACCTCATCTATCATTGCCACAATTATCACTGACAACCTCATCTATCATTGCCACAATTATCACTGACAACCTCATCTATCATTGCCACAATTATCACTGACAACCTCATCTATCATTGCCACAATTATCACTGACAACCTCATCTATCATTACCACAATTATCACTGACAACCTCATCTATCATTGCCACAATTATCACTGACAACCTCATCTATCATTGCCACAATTATCACCGGCTGCAGGAGCAAGTGAAAGCTTCCTGTACTTGACGAGGTTGCCTACTCCATCCACTACCTCATTTTAGTCGCCTATTACGACATGCCTGCGGGTGCAGTTAGCCTATACTTTCTTTGTCTTATGGGAAAGATCCCTGGTCTCTTTTTTTTTTTTTTTAAGTTTTGTATGTGTGAAGACATTGTGTCGTTGCTCATTCACAATTCAAATATTCTAAGAAAAATTACTGCATGCAAACAAATAAATAATTCATAATCTTTCCGTCAATTTTAATTAAATCTAATTATATTCATAACAACATTAAAATGTTCTGCTAGATTCTGGGAATACAAAACATATTCAGTACAAGTATTTAGTTTCAAACATGTGCAGTGGGCTAACCGTTGCATGGATTGTCCAACTTTACTCTGTACAAGACGCAACAACCAGTGAGATTTAATTGTTGCCATAATATAGACATGTCTTCTCACACGAGATCCTGTGTGACATGCATACTACCCTAGACCTAAGGGTCTTTTATATTTGGACATGCGCCCTAATATAACCGACTAGGTTGAACGGGACGCGCTTCGCCACAACGAGGCAAAACTTTATTTTAAAAAAATAAAAAATCCTGTGTGACTCCTGACTGAGCCAAGTGCACCTCTTAGTTCTAGTTCCTGTGTCTCTACAGTTTATCAGTGATGCTTTTCACGTGCGACGGTATGGCTGTCCTCTGGTCCGGTTACAATTCTTCTTCTTCGTACACTCTCAGACGTCTACTTGAATGTTGTCAAAGAAAGCAGTAGTCTGCTTGAGGCTATTCTCGGTACAGCTTTTCCAGAAATGGTACTGGTGACGGGCCATATGTACTTTCTCTGTTCCACATATGTTGGGCATCTTTGAAGCAGATGTTGAGCAGTTATTGTATCACTTATCCGTAGTTCATGTCTTTAGCTGGTTGAATCGATAGTATCCCAATCTGTTGGGGCAAGCGAGATGTCCGAGGATTACTACTTGCTCTCTTCTACTGAGCTGTTCTCTCACTTCTAATACATCATTTTGTGTATAACCTGGATGCTCCGCATTCCATTTGTCTCTGTATATGATTCCAATAAAACTCTGCCTCTTCCAAAGTTATGCTTACATCAGGCTGAGTTAGCGTTCCACCTTTCTTTGCCATTCTGTCAGCCCCTTCATTGCTGGTGATGTTACAATGAGATGAGATCCATTGGAATACAGCACTTTTGAATCGTTGACATAGTTTATGGAGCACCACTCTTAGGCCATCTGGGTTTGTATTATTTTGGCTTTTCAATGCTGCAATACTGACAGTGCATCGGTAAAGTAAGTATATTGTCTCTCTGTGCTTTCCACTGTCATTATAACCTCTGCTGCAGTTGTCAAGGCCTCTGCCTCTGCTCTGAAGCTGCTTGAGAATTTTCCTGTTGCCACTGACATCCTTTTTTGTGTTCCAGTGCTTAAGTTCAGCAACACTTTTCTGCCTCCATCTTCTGTTGCATTTGTTTTTTATCTATCTTTGTAGGCATCGGTCTAAGTGTTGCTTGATTAATGTTTCTCTCTGTTGCAGTCTGGCTCTACTTTCTCTCAATACCAGGAATGTTTTCTATCATTTCTGGGAATCGCGCTTGTGTTTCTAAGCTTGGAGCTTGTGTGCAGTATAGATGGGTGTTATGATTAAAATTCATAACATGTATGTCGATATCAAAACGGTTCGACAAGTAGTCATATTTGTTTATGACCGGTGACCCTTGGTTACAGGAAGTACGTCATTGCCTTTGGGCCGAGTAGCAGACGCCTAGAGTTGCCGTCTGCTGAAGTCAGCGATCTGTTGTGCGGTGTCTTCTCTGTGTGTTCTTCAAGGCAGGTGGACGTGTGTGTTCTAAGCTCCTGAGAATTATTATACTTCACTCTCGATTCTTACAATGGTCGACCGCTAGCTCATCCATACATCTCCGTGTGATGAGTCGAGTTTATGTATAAGAGGAATTCGTATGAATGTCAGGAAAGTGAGTACAAATATATTTATGAGAAACCTGTCGAGGACAGTGTTGTAGTCACAGACGACATGGAAGTTTACTGAGGACTGCATTTCCATATTTAGCCAATGTATTGTATGGCTTTACTGAAGAGATTTGAGGAGCATCGTTTGTGTTAATAAAAGTGTATATTTGAATCGTCCAACCTGGCCTTCGTGGTGATATTATTCGTTGGTGGAGAAAGGGCTGTGTGCGGGGACTAAACTACATACCCCTATATGAACTTGACCTGAGTCAATGTGTGACTCCTTGTGAAATAATATAAAACACCCTTAACAATGGGTTTAGCTGTTGATATCGCATTTACAGGATCTGCTCTCATCTTTGTTTTGGTAAAGTTGCTTTGCTTGAGTCTTTGCCTACTAATAGCATTTAGTCAATGACACATTTGATGACATGTTAGTCTCTTGAATTTTTTAGCTTGCTGCTGAGAACTGCTGTCTCTTCTATCCTCCATTGGTTGGAGGCATGTAATTTTTTGAAGTTCTTTTATAGAGCTAGCGTGACCGATCCTAGAGTATGGTATTGCAGCATGGGCAACATCAGCTAAGTCAAACTTCAATAAAATCAGCAGTCTCCAAAACCAAGCAACGAGAATCAAAACGGAAGGCATAAAGATAACACCTATAAAAGATCCGGTTAAAAATTAGCTAATGTAACAAAAGTAGCAATTGCCATCCCGTTTTGTAGTATATATGCTTCTGGGTCCTGATAGTTCACAGCTCCGTCCAACGTATACAATCTTATTGATATGGAGACTAAGTGCGGTGGCAGTGTGCTTTTGGGCAACGGGTGAAGATGGTAAAAGGCTTACTTTATTTTCGGACCTTTGCTTATTCTTTCCTGTATTTGACTGGCGTTCACCCATAGTATTCTGGTCTGGCTTATTGATGTTATTGCTGTAGTGGTCTGCCATAAAGTCATACATTAGTGATATTGCATCAGTAAATTTAGAATATATGTAGACTTTCATGTTCCTCGAATGGTGTACGTTACTTAAACTCTAAATTGATTTAACGTATATACTCGAGTATAAGTCAAGAAATTAATCCCATTTTTTACCTTTAAAAATGAACGCGACTTATAGTTGAGTAAACAAAAAACAACAAAAAACCCATAAAAATAAAGATTCATGACACCGCCTTTTCCGCCGCATATTGGTATCCTTTTAGGTATACACTTTCTGCATCATTAAATGTTTTTAACAAAATATCTTAAGTAATACATTTTTTTAAAATCTGCAGTGTCACCCTTGTAAGTCGCCAACGTCATTAGGATTAAGGTTATTGTTTAGGATTCCTAAATTCGGGTACTCGGTGATGTTTATAGTTAAATAGTAATCGAAGCAGATGTCAGTTTTGAAGAAGTAGAGGAGAGCACCCGCTTTGTGCATTTGCATATGCAAAAAAACGTCGAAGCTTACGGTCATGTGCTTACTGTAATGCTGTGTGGCGAATGATGATTGCAGACGAAAAACCTAGCTCCGATAGTTATCGACTCGGTGGCTAATTAAGTCAGCCATGTCGTTAGGGGTTAGGATTAGAGTTGGGTTTAAATTTAGAAATGCTAAACCTAACATAAACTCTAACGCTAACTGTAACTGCGCAGCCTGCTCAATTGGCCACCAGATCAATAAAAGTTCGGCTTAAATGGAAGACACGTACCATTGTTTTCAATTTCAACCCTAGCAAGATATGTCCAAATTGAAACTAACAAGGAGAGGGAACGCTTCCAGGTTTCCAGCTCTTGAAGAACTAAATGAATCTGTTTTATAAGGATCAATACGAATTCGTGTCCTTCAATTGAAAAAGACTGCAAAATATCGCAACATGTCAGAAATTTTGAAATTTCTTGCATCTGCAGGCTGGTGTAGCCGTTATATTAACAGCTTTTTCGCCGTCTCTTCGCCAATGCACAGAAATTGCACAGAAATTACCAGCAGCTTAGCAGGAAAATAATTCTAGATTTTCATAAATTCATCACTGAAGCATTTTGTTTTGTGTACTTCGACTTATAATCGGGTCATTGATTTTGGACGCTTTTTAGGTCCAAAAGTCTAAGGGTCGACTTATAGTCGGAATGACTTACACTCGAGTATATATGGTGTGACGAGTAAGGCCTACTACCCCAGCATTATCCGTGCCCAATGAAATAAGTTCATACGTTTGAGTAGCACCAATCGAAACCATCGATGGTGACAAGAACTCACACCACTGTCGAGCTAACTAACAGTTAAAATCCTAAGGAGAGTTCCGGAGAGAAGGCCTCGGCGAAGGTTGTGTCTGTACCTGTGGGTTGTTGAGAAGCCATGTTTGAGCAGTCTCATCTATGCAGAACAATCAAGGCATTTCTAAGTTTTGATTCTTGAAGTTCTTCAAAATGAAGTTAGGTTGTGTTAAAGTTTAATGCTATCATTCATAGAACAGAATAACGGCAGTCGCTATATTCTGAACTAGGAGAAAAGACTGAGTAAGAAAGTAACTGAAGTAAGTACATCTCGATTTTTTTTTAAGTCCCCAGCTAGAATTTATTTTGTTAGGGGAAGAAACCGAAGAACTGCTATAAATCAGTTGAAAGGTCAGAAGCTGGAGAAATATTACATTTAAGTAAGAAAACAGAGGCTCAACAACTTTTACTGAAAGTTATGGAAAAGAAGGTCAAGGTAACCTAGGTCATGAACCACACGGGATGTCTTTGTATCTCACACGCTTACGGAGAGAGACGGGAAAAATACTGGTACATATAGAAACCACCTTCAAATAAAGAAATTGATCTGGTACCAGCTGCATTTGTTTATTATGTTTTATGTAAATAAACTATGTTATTTGACTCGGCTGAATTATGCAGATTTTGTCAAGTTGAGTTCAACGTTACAGCTCTATTAATTAGTTCACCACTATAGCACACTATAACAACTATCGAGAGACCAACGTACCTGTTATACCTCTACAAGAATAAACATCTCTAGCGGACGGCTAGTAAACTAACTTGTCAGATTAGTAAGAAGCAATACTGTACCTGCAAACTGTCACACAGTATTTACACAGAAGTGACCCGATCAATAACGACTGACCCACGGACCCATAATCAGTATATAGCGCGGTCATTTATTACAAATAAGGGAGGGAAACCTGAGGCCTGTAAACAGTAAATTAATATGAAACAAATACAAAGGTATGTTATCAGGCACTCGCAGGAAATAAAGAAGTAGAACACCAGACAACAGAAAAACAACAGACATGAGTGGCTTACCCAGGATTTGAACACTGGACCTTCCGTGCGACAACCCCGCCTAGCCATGCAAGCGAATCACACTATCCGCTCTGCCATCTACGCTGTTCTAGTCTACTATCATTTACTGGACACAGTATTAAGGTCCTAAGGGTCTTGTTGGATTCGGCCTATACTGCTTGATAGAAATACAACAGAAGTGATTGCGTCATTAATAGGCTGAACTGCCCATGGAGGACTTCTGGTGTCGTGTATTGTGGTTCGCACTGTTGACCTGCCATTGAAACATCATTTTTTGATGATGCGTAGATGGCAGAGCGGATAGTGTGATTCGCTTGCATGGCTAGGCGGGGTTGTCGCACGGAAGGTCCAGTGTTCAAATCCTGGGTAAGCCACTCATGTCTGTTGTTTTTCTGTTGTCTGGTGTTCTACTTGTTTATTTCCTGCGAGTGCCTGATAACATACCTTTGTATTTGTTTCATATTAATATAGCGCGGTCACAATGGTTGTTTTCTTTAGCCGAGTTGTTTCACTATGAACTTTATGAACTAGAACTGCGAGATTTCAATTTGGAATCAATTTTATGCTATTCTTCATGTAGATTGTAGACCGTGAATTCAGTGAGTATGCCAATGTGCCTGTCATGTCGGCGGTCTAAAACATCTTTTCTGGTGATCAGGAGCAGTGGAGGCGTTTGCCGACACCCTGAAGCAGATGTGGTTGCGAAGTGCGTCGAAATTGTCCAAGTTATCCAGTTTAATAGATTCAGGTGCAGTCCTTAGTAAATTTGACATCCAGGATTACAGGACGTCCATAAATCACCCTGCATCTGGAATAGATGAATTTAATAACATGAATATCAGAATATGCTTAAATGATATTACAACAGCGGAGTTCGAACGAATAAGTAGTTATAAATTTTGAATGCTCATCTGAAATAGTAAATTATACTTAATTAATTGGCATAATAACTAAATGGTAATAGACATCCAATAATTTTCTTCAACATCTAGAGCTTGCACTATTGGGCAGTCAAACATGCCCGGATGGCACAGAACAGGAGAACTGATGATGACTTTGTTGTATATCTATGTTCCTTGGGGAGGTCAAGAATAATTTTGTTTTTAATGAAGGTAACTAGCTAGCTGACTGACTGACTGACTAGCTGACTGACTGGCTGACTGACTGGCTGGCTGGCTGACTGACAGATTGGCTAGCTAGCTGACTAACTAACTGACTGACTTCATTGGCTGGCTGGCTGACTAACTAACTACCTAACTCACTGACTGACTAAATTATGTAATACAAGTACATTAGAATAAAAAGCGGAACTGGACGTTACAGAATATAATGAGTGTGAGCCTTCGATTTACAGAAAGGTTAGAGCGCTGGTCTCTCGCGACAATGGTGCCGAGTTCGATTCACGGTATCGACACGCTTCAGTCTGCTAAGCGTTAAATGGATACCTGACTTTGCTCTTGAGTTAGGGAAGGAAAAGGCAGCACACTGGCTACATTATCTGACTTTGCTAAACCTAGTATAGTTCTCTAACCCTTCACCCCCCCCCCCCCCCCCCCCGCCCCGACATTATTACCGGCTGATCACGCTGGCGTCTGTCCTTGCCTGGTGTGAAAATTCTGCAGCATTGGTCACACTTGTAAGTGAAAGTTTGCGTGCGATAGCCCTGGTAACGCGCGTGAGCCATAGCTGCGGGCCTGGGATAAAATAAAAATAAAAATAGCCAACGAATGATAAAACGAAGAGCAAAATCACGGGAGAAAGGAAATGGGCAAATAATAATATAACACCGTATTTGAAACTAACACGGGAAATAAAAATAACGGATTAACAAATGAAATAGAAAACAAACAACGAAACAAAGAGTGGCAGCAGGAAGTCATTAAAAAACATACTCACATAAATCAATGAAGATAGGGCTTAGGTGCTAAAACTTGAAATGAAAAACATCAGGGAAAGATAACAAAGTCCATTTCGATATTTCTGTTTTCCTTCAGTCCATCTTGACCGACAAAACTCTTGACAATAACGAAGTTTTAGCCGTCAGTCTTCTAGCTTGTTGTTCTTCATCAACGCTCTTTTAAACCCCTTTTATTTAAGTTCACACGCGGTGTATATATGTTTCTCATTTCAAATCTTCGACGTCCTAAATGTCAAATTTCTACTCATCGTGGAGTGCTCGAACTTTGCACGCAGTTCCCTTTCTTGGTACATCTTAATCTTTCAAGATTTGACCAGCATTCGCACAGCCAACTAACATATAACAACTATAAAATTTGAAAGAAGAGGTAGGGCAAATAAAGTAAAGGGAATAATGCACTGAAAATATATATTGCGATCTATTTTTGAAAGTGGCGGGCGTCAGATGGTGAATGGTAATGCTTTAGTCAAGGTGTTTCTTCAAACTACTAGGTCAGCGAGTTCTTTGTTTTAGGCACAGCTCTAATAATGACCAGCTTTTGTTGTGAGCTTTAGATTAGGTTCTTAAACCAAACAATGTATATTGTTGTCTGAGACGAATTTCACTCTATGAAAAAGACAATGCCTCGAACCAATTAAATTTCAGTTATGACTTAAAAGTTAGTCTCATAGCTAATACAGTCGCAAGGAAGTGGAGTGTTCGAGACTACACAATACTAGGTCCTGTTTTATGACCTGAGCTGAACAATTCCCTTCCTCGCTGCCTTGTCCTTCTCTAAATCAAGAGAATAGTCAGGTGCCAATTTACAGGTGGGTAGACTGGAGCATGACGCTACTTGGTTTCAGACATAGAACCCAATAGCTTTGCCGTGAGAAGCAAGCTTTTTTCACACGTTCGTTCTATTACATAGAATACAATTGGCATTCCAGTTAGCGTTAACCAGGAATTCAACATATCGTTGACAAAATTATTTATTCACTGTTTAATGTAAACACTGGGGGTTTCACTTTTATTAAAGTCATAGAATAAGTAGTATTTATTTTTTGTGTTTTCTAAGTGCCTTTCTGGCAACAATAAAAGGGGATACTTAACACTTCTGTTTTTTTTTAAGTGTCTTTGTAGCAACAATAAAAGTGGCTACTAATCACGTGTGCTTTATTTTAAATACCTTTGTAGCAACAATAATGTCACAGAATGACCTCGACACTTTTCATTTCTTGTGCCATCCCTTAATTCATTATGTACTCTTCAGGTTCTATTTTCCTACCTCGGACAATATTTGGTATTTACGAGACATTGCTTACACTTCTTCCTGTAATATTCGTCATGTCTATTTACCTGATCATCCCAGCTGAGAGAGTAGACAGGTGATGTAATATTGACCGACAGTCATGGTGGTGACTTTCTCGTGTACCAGACATGGGCGAGCCGGAAAAACAAGTAGATCGCCCCGCGAGTTGCTTATCGCTGATTTGGCTATTGTGATTTCCTAATTTCTCTCGTGGAGAGAACACAACCAAGATGCTCACACGATGAATATTTGTTTGCACAGGTACAAGGCAGTAAGTTATTCACGTGATGACATATTGTAGACATGCGTCTGGAAGACGGAATGTTATAATAGCTTCCGGGAAGATATGATCAGTAATAAATTCAGGAAGTTGTAAGTTGTGAATGTGGTAATTCTAGACGGAAAATCACACTACCTTATATGGAGAGTGACCGTTTGAATTTCGCAAACGTATGAGTCATACAGAAAATTCCATAAGGAAAGTTATCATAATTGACGGAGCAGTCAGCAAACCAGTTTCAACATCTGACCAGTTAAGTTATTTTAACCAGGCCAACGCAAAAATAATTCTCACCACTAATTCAAACCACCCTAACTAGTTTTTGATGAGGAAAAACTCAGTAATGTAAATTCACTCACATCATTTATTTATTTTCTCGTGTTAAACAATAATTGGTTATTAAATTTGTTATATGTATTTACAAATTAATAGTTGATTGAATTATTACAGAGAGAAGTGCACACGTATGAATCAGTTATCTGATATATATATAAGGGGCGAGCAGATGCAAAGTTCACGACAGCCTTGATAAATTCAGCGGTGTGCTTGATTTCCGAATTATCCTATTGCAGACTCCATAAAAATAGAGGCACCATTTTTCTATTTACAACTCTGCCAACAGTAATCTTGAGCGAAGGTCGATACCTTTAAAGACCGTCATTGTATCCTCTAATTTGTGGCCATTGTGGCAGAGCATGGGAGACAACGTGTGAGACTGCTGAGCTGGTAATATGCATCATTTGTGTGTGTGTGTGCGTGTGCGTGTGTGCGTGTGGGCGTCCTCGTGTGCGTGCGTGCGTTTGTGTGTGCGTGTGTGTGTGTGACCTGAATGCTCTGCATCCCATTAGTTCCTGTATCTATTTGTGATAAAAGTTTTGCCTCTTAGAAAGTTATACTTTGTAGAAAACGGGCAAGACACTCTGGAATTACCACGTTAACTAATGATACATTATGAATCGCACACCAGTAATTCTGTTATGACTTTATGACTAAAGTTCCGGACGAGAAAATTCTTTTTTGGGAATTGAACAACAGTTACAAATTTATGTAATTATGGCAGTGGGAAATAATTATCTTTGGTAAATGACGAGGAAATCAGGAGTTTGTCTGAAAATTAGCACAACAGTATCGAAATCCCAAAAAGTTACCAGTGGAAAAGGGAACTCAAGCGCGGACCTCCGAGAAGGGTGTCTTTATTAATAGTGAGTGTGAAATGCTGATCGTTAATTATCCCTACAATATTAAACATTAAATAATTCTCTTAATTTCCACACACACACATATTTTTTGGGCTTATATACCCAACCTAAGATGTAACAGTTCCTTGTCCTGAGCTATCCCTATTATTGCAAATGAAATTACTATTTTATCATAGGAAGTGAAACCATAGGTCAACTGAATAAAAGGAAAACAGGAGACGAAAACTTACGAATCTGAAACGGACAGAAAGAGGACGACACAAATAATGATGAAGAAAAGGAGGAAATCACTTATAAAGTGACCCTAGGATGGAGTCACAAAGTGACATTGTGATACTGTCACACTTTCACATTGTTTAACTGTTGGTCTGTTACAGAAGTTACATTGTCAGAATGTTAACTGCAGGCAAATTGCCAGACTGACATACTGTCAGAATGTAAATGTCTGACCTTCAGTCTGTTAAACTTTTAAAATATCACACTTTCAGACTAACATACTGAAATATCGTCACAAAGACTGGCTGCCAGACTGAAATATTGTCAGAACGTCACACTGAAATACTGTCAGAAAGTCACATTGTCACACTGAAATATTGTCAGAACATCACATTGCCACACTGACATACTGTCAGAATTAAACTGCCACACTGACATACTGTCAGAACGTTAGACTGCCACACTTAAATACTGTCAGAACTAGACTGCTACACTGAAATACTGTCAGAACGTTAGACTGCCACACTGAAATACTGTCAGAACGTTAGACTGCCACACTGAAATAATGTCAGAACGTTAGACTGTCACACTGAAATACTGTCACAACGTCAGATTGTCACACTGAAATATTGTCAGAACGTTAGACTGCCACATTTAAATACTGTCAGAACTAGACTACCACACTGACATACTGTCAGAACTAAACTGCCACACTGAAATACTGTCAGAACTAGACTGCCACACTGAAATACTGTCAGAACTAGACTGTCACACTTGATACTGTCAGAACGTTAGACTGTGACACTGAAATTCTGTCAGAACGTCAGAGTGTGTCGTGAGTTGGTCTGTTTTCACAACACGTCCTTCTGTATACTCTGACGAAACCGCGCGCCATACTGTATGATAACTGCTTGATACACTGACCAATCAGAAGGTACCGTTCTGCCGTGTTTACAAAAGCATTGAACAGACAAAATGGCTAGGACTAATCCGTGCAACCGAGTGAAGGATGCCATTTAATTACATAAGTAGGAAAAAAGTACCACCTGGAAGAGGTTTCTAATTCTACAACGGGAATGTTGCTCTGCACGTCTGTGCAGAGACTTTCATGATCAGTAATTATATCCTATACGGACGGGAGAAATCGTTGGTTGAATGCATCGAGGCCTCAGGTTAGTCCATAATTTGGCTGTTTAAAGTACGCATAGAAATAAATGCATTTAGGACAGTAACAGATTAGTAGCTAGGAAGGTGTAGGATAATTCAGAGCGTATTTTAAGCCTTAGATGAATAAAATCGCTCCAGGAATAACGAAGATATTTGAATTCTTGGTTTTTCTTAATTGAACAGCAGGACAATTTTTGCATATATTTTGGGAACTCTAGCAAATTTCGGCAACTGTCGCCTCGGTCGCGGATGTGACCTATATATAGACCCTGCATAATGCGAATTGAGGCCTTCATCCCTCCGTTCAACGTCCTTCTCAGGACGCCACTATTCGAGAAAAGTTCGCATTATCGTCAAAATGACCCGAAAAAAAACCGCACGCCAAGAAGAGAATGATCTACACCAGCCCACCAGCGCTGAACCAAAGCAAAAACAGCCAGCCGGGAAAAACAGCCAACCTACCTGCAAGCGCGATGACTGAGAGTCTGAGTGGCCCGACTCCTTGCGAGGCAGAGGAGAAAGCAGATGCAAACTTCCCTGGCCTAGATGAAGTAAACAGGCACAACGCATCCACCGTCCTTTTCAAGGCGAGCGAGGAAGAAGATGATGAAGAAGACCCAGAACATGAAGAAATATTGAGAGCGATACAACAGTTGGAGCCGATGATGGAAAGAATACAGAAAAGGGCAGAAGCAAACGTCTATGGCCAAGATTATAAAGACCCAGAATATAAAGACATGTTGAGAGCGCATCAACAGATAAAGCAGATGCATGAAAGAAGAGAGAAAAGAAGACAGGAGCTTGAAACCAGGTGGCCACCACCGCACATACCCGAATCGTCAGCAGAAACCCTATCTACCACAGAGATGCTGCACCAAATACCGTTGACACCATCACACGATGCCGAGATGACAGCCGACCCACCTGCAAGCACCATGAAAGAACTGACAGAGACAGCTCCTCAGCAAAGACAGATACAAGAGGAAGATATCGAAGAGACCAATATAGATACACTTCGAAGAATTGACGATGGAGACGAGTTCCTTAGGCTCGCTCTTCATGAAGCGATAGTAGAAGTAGACCCAGGAGTGCTGAACATCGAAAACACTGAGAAGCAAGCTACCATTCCTGGTCCTAAGGAAACAACAGCAGACAACTCAAGGGTCCAGAAGCAAGATATAACACCTTATAACAAAGAACGGGAGAAAGATTCGAGCCAAGACTGTGGAGGGGAACAAAGATCAAACACCAAAGGGACCAATAACGCAGAAACGATACGGGAGAGAATCGTAAAGATCACCCAGATGTCAGGAAGCGAGGCCTCACTTAGGGCCCTACCCGACAACAAAGTGATCAACATCCTCGAGGTGATAACTGGAAGAAGAGGTATCGCCAAAGTAGGGAGGCACGAAAAGGGAGTCGTGCTTTCACTCAACAAAACAGACAAAACCACCTCGCTGATGATCGAACTGGAATCTAGTCCAAAAGAAGTCCAGTTGCCCCACCAAATAAAAGTGGTGGTGGGGAGAAATACATAACAACAAAGAAGTTGGTCATCAGAGGGGTGGATACCAGTTGTTCCGAAGCCGAGGTCCACAGACGCCTTCAGGATGAAAACGCAAATCTAAAAATCAAGCAGGTCGAGAGACTAAAAACCTGGGCCAAGAAAGATACCAATCTGATGATAGTTACGGTAGAAGGATCGACAAGACCCGAGAGACTGACGCTCGAAACCACAACCAAAAAGACAGAAGCCTATATCCCTCCGGTGATGCAGTGCTCCAACTGCCAGCAGTTCTCGCACACAAAAAAGACGTGCAGGAGGGATGCAGTCTGTCGATATTGTGCGGGTGGCCACCCATACCACGATTGTCCCAAGGCGAAGGAGGACAACAACTACAAAACAATAAACTCAAACCGCACATGTGCAAACTGCCTCGGAAACCATGGGGCTAGATACCGAGGCTGCCCGATGTTCCAGGAAACCAAGAGCATCCTGAAGGAAGCGGTTTCCAAAAACATCCCCTTCAAGGAGGTAAAACACAGAGTGGCTGCGGATGTTGCAGAAAAACAACGCACGATAGACAGACGACAGTTACACAAGCTGACCGCTGAAGTCAGAGAAATGAAAATGAAGCTGCGAATCGAAAAAAACAGCAAGCAGGCCGCCGAAGAACCAACCGACAGTGGAGAAGATGCGATAAACATGCAGAACATAAAACACGTGATGGAAGAAATGAAAAGAATCCAGAAACAAGTAGAAACAGATGTCAAGAAACTGAAAGAGCTGACAGAAGAAAACACAAAAATACTCAAAAGAATAGAAGCAGAAAGAATAGCCATTGAGGAAATATCATCAAACAGCACGCGAGAAACTGAAACGAACAACCAAGCAGTAAAAGAAATCATCCAAGAAACGCTAGAACAACTACTACCTACGATAATTGAAAAAGCACTGTCATAGATACAGGAGAGCAAGAAGACAAAAGCAACAGAAACTATGAGCGTAGGAACACACAAAACAAAACGAGCCAGATAGTTGAGGCAGGACATAAAAAACACCATGAGCGCGACACGGCACCACAAACGGACAAAGAGGAACCCAGACAGCCAGCTAGTGGTCCTTTTCAGGACCGATCACCTCCAGGACGACGAACGAGATACCAGTGAAGACGATAACACCCTATATACCCCAATTATAACCAAACTTTCAGGTTGAACAGGGTATTACAGCAGCATAGTAGACGAAAACAACAACAACAAACACAACGAATTGAGGCCATAATAAAAATTCAAATCACAGCGAGCGCTAACAAGTGTTAACGAACAGTGCCTTTGCCTTTTGTATCTGAGAGCAGATCATTGCAACCATAAACAGCTCAACTGTGTGTGCCTGAGGGTAAGAAAGAATGTATAAATACAAGCATTTCTATGGATTAATTACAGTGTGTGTTAGAAAGTGTGTAGAACGTGTTTGAACTACTGTGTAATTTTCTGGAGGCAAAAGCCAAGCTTGTGAAAATATTCAAATCGATTGAGAATGGTAGCAAGGTTGTGTCTATAGTTTTAGAAACGTATTTAAAGAATTATTTCTTGATGGACTGGATCACATATCAGGAACAGGAGGAAGGATGAAAGGAATTGTTTTGCTGCATTGATTAAGATATCGCTTGGTATTTTTCCACAAAACCTAATAACTTTATGGAGGCGAATCATGGACAAATAGCTCTAACTAAGGATTTGAAGGAAAATTGTATTCACAGTGAACTGAAATGTATTAATGCTGACTTGATGTGACTTGTGCGTCTACCTGCACTCTGTTGTCTGAAAACTATCTCTCATCTCCTACTTCTGTGATAGGGAGATAGAGACAGGCAATACAGTGGTGAAATTAAATATATTTTCAGGTTACATCATGCAATTACCTGCCACCTTTAGGAGCGAGACTCCATTATAGGATTCAGAGGTGCGAGTGCCCTTTAATGATACAGGGCCGGTCTCCCAGATCCAAAAGTCTGGACGAGACAGTCTTCTTGCCAGACCCAAGGTGGAACAGACTACCAACTCAAGACCTCAAGCTAAGTAGCCACCCAAGGCTACTGTATAGTGTATCACAGCATCACCACCAACTAGATCGTCAAATGATGAATAAACAGTGCATGTTCGATAGGTAAACGTCCTAGTCAGTGGTTACTTCATTCCAAGAACTGTGAAGAAGATAAAATAACTCATAACACACAGACAGTCTACAACTACAGTGATTTCAGCCTAGAGAGGAGAACGTTCCTATAAAGTTAAAAGATTGTAAATAATTTTAACAATTTGCAAGTGTTTTTTTATTTATTTAATTTTGTAATCACCTTTTAAATTCAGTGAAAGATTTTCACAAGAAAAGAAAACGTGTAAAAATAAATTGTAAATATTTGCCAGCAGACTTACTTAAATTCTTTAAGTTAAGTTACAGTTCTTGTTGGTAAATAATTTAGTTAATCGCCCTAGCAGAGTCAATACTAATAATAATAATATAATCATAGGAGGATCTTGAGAGGGAGCCCATAGGGATTCAGGAACATATTATATCAACATACCTGGAAACTTATACAGCTTGATCCTACCTTTGAGGTCGATACACCCTTATTCTTTTCAGAAAAGGGGGTATTTCTTATAAGACCAGTCTCTTATCTGGCACTATCCTGGTATCACCTGATACAATTTTTTGTCCAGGATATCTTATAATTTCAATAATAACCAACCCTCTCGTGACAGAGTGTCACACTGACATACTGTCAGAACGTTAGACTGCCACACTGAAATACTGTCAGAACTAAACTGTCACACTGAAACACTGTCAGAACTAGACTGCCACACTGAAATGCTGAAAGAACTAGTTTGCCACACTGAAATACTGTCAAAACGTTAGACTGCCACACTGAAATACTGTCAGAACGTTAGACTGCCACACTGAAATACTGTCAGAACTAGACTACCACGCTGAAATACTGTTAGAACTAGACTGCCACACTGAAATACTGAAAGAACTAGACTGCCACATTGAAATACTGTCAAAACGTTAGACTGCCACACTGAAATACTGTCAGAACGTTAGACTGCCACACTGAAATACTGTCAGACCTAGACTGCCACGCTGAAATACTGTCAGGACTAGACTGCCACACTGAAATACTGTAAGAACATTAGACTGCCACACTGAAATACTGTCAGAACTTTAGACTGCCAACCTTAAATACTGTCAGAACGTTAGATTGTCACACTGAAATAATGTCAGAACGCTAGACTGTCATACTGATATAATGTCAGAACGTTAGACTGCCACACTGAAATAATGTCAGAACGTTAGACTGCCACACTGAACTAATGTCAGAACGGCAGGCTACCATACTGACATATTGTTAGAACATCAGACTGGCACACTGGGAAACTGTCAGCAGGTCAGGCTGTCACGATTTTACACAGTTAATCCCACAGTTAAACAGCCACATTGTCCGATTGTCACACTGTCAGGCAAAAACTGTCCGATGATCACACTTTCAAACCGTCACAACTATCTTAATGCTAGACCAGAGGTTTTCAAACTGTGCGTCGCGGCTCCCAGGGGCGTCGCGGCCCTCGGCTAATGGCGTCGCGGTGGCTTGGAAAAAGTGTTGGGCTCGATATTATTAGCCAAGGTCCATCAATAGATATAGATCTTTGTAGTATAGAGAGGAGCCGCGGTGATTTATGCACAGGTCAAGGGAGCCGCGGACCAAAAAAGTTTGAAAACCTCTGTGCTAGACGATAACTTTAGCAGACTTTCGAACTCTTGTCGTGCTGTTCTACTATCAAGCTGTGAGACTCCCACATTGCTACACTGCTACTACAGCGTGTCTACTGTAACATTGTTATATGATGTGATTGTATTGCTGTAACAATGTTATGTGGTGTGACTGTTTTACTGTAACATTATCATGTGGATTGTATGTATTACTGTAACATTGTCATATGGTGTGATTGTATTACAGTAACAGTGTCATGTGGTATGACTGTATTACAGTAACATTGTCATGTTGTGTGACTGTATTACTATAACATTGTCATATGGTGTGACTGTTTAACAGTACCATTGTCATGTGGTGGGGCTGTATTAAAGTAACATTGTCATGTGGTATGACTGTATTACTGTAACTTTGCCGTGTGGAATGACTGTATTACAGTACCAGTGCCATGTGGTGTGACTGTATTACTGTAACAATGTTATGTGGTGTGAATGTATAACTGTAACATTGCCATGTGGTGTGACTGTATTACAGTGACATTGTTATGTGATGTGACTGTATTACTGTAACATTGTCATGTGGTGTGACAGTATTACTGTAACATTGTCATGTAGTGTGGCTGTATTACTGTAACATTGTTATGTGGTGGGGCTGTAAAACTGTAACTGTCATGTGGTGTGACTGTATTACTGTAATATTATCATGACGTGTCACTGCATTACTGAAACATTGTCATGATGTGTGACTGTATTACTGTAACATTGTCATGATATGTCACTGTATTACTGTAAAATTATTATTTGGTGTGCGTGTATTGTTGTAACATTGTTATGTGGTGTGACTGCATTACTGTAACATTGTCATATAGGTGTGACTGTATTCTGTCATACAGTCATACTATCACATTGTTCCTTTCAGACTTCCATACTGTTAACTGGCCAAACAGTCTCAATTATTAAATGATTAAGCTTTTTATGCATTGTGGAGACAGAACCACAAGCAAGGTAGACAGACATATAGATAGATGAATAGACAGATAGATAGACAGACAGACATGCAGAAGGACGGACGCACGGACGTATGGATAGATGGATGGTTGGGTACGTAGGCAGGCAGGCAGGTTGACCGACAGACAATTGTAAATTAAACTAGAGCAGCCTGTCTCAACCTATTCATCCTGGAGAAATCCTTGAAATTATTGTTTAGGTCTCATAGAACCACTGCATAAAAGTTATCATATCTACAGCTCATGGTACGTTAGCTTGATTAGTAAATTGTAAATATAATAATAGTAAATAATTATAATAACTATAATAAATATAACAATTGTCAGTGAGTTTAGAATGATTTTTTTCTTCTGTAGATCTGTTTATTTTCGTCAGCTTATGCGCCTACTCTGTTTGTGTGGTTTCCTCTCCACACAAACGATATCGACTCTAATACAAGTCATTAGTTTAGGTAAAAGAAACATTAATTTTTCCTTTTCTTAATTTCCTTCTTGATTTTTTAACAACCTTATCCAAGATGGCCTAAAAGTCTTATCACAAATGTCTGCTCTAGTATGCAAATTTCCCTCCGATTTTCTACTACATCAGTAGAGCTTGTTCGCACACATAAGCCAGTAGGCAGCTCGTAAGGAGAGTTTGGGGAAGGTAATTTGGGATCAAGAGGCTGACAGCATTAGCCTCCCGTCCCCTCTCTTCCACCCCCCCCCCCCCACCTCTTTCGTGAAATACAGTACTCACCAGTTATCATTAGCCTCCCATTTATCGCTTCAGAAACCGAGAATGGACTCAACCAAGTGAACACGGTTCTATTGCGCACTGCGCTCGGTCAATGCCCACCACTGCAAGCGCTAACATCGCCCGGCGAGCAAAGTTTTAAAAAAAAAATCACTTTTGAATCACGAGCTCTCACGGAACCCCTAGTGACCTTTCGCGGAACTCTAGAGTTCCGTGGAACCCCGTTTGAGAAAATCTAAACTTTTTTTTAAAAAACAACCCAACTAAGGTGATGTTACGCGTTGCGAGTCAGTTTGTCGTGGTAAGACCTGGCGATATTTTGTGTGTGTCAAGGTTGAATCAGCCTCGTTTAGTTCCCGGGGGTCTATGAAGCGACAAGAATGTTTGAAAAGAAGATAGGAGTACTTCTACTTAATGCATGTCTTAAGAAACAACAACTATAAGATTGTGTGTCGGGCTGGTAACCTCATCATGACAACCAAAATTGCTACCAATAAAAAAAAAAAAACGATGCATGTTATCAGCTCAGCAGAAGCGAACAAGTGGTAATCTTCAGACTCTGCATGGATCACAAAAGATTGGGATACCACCTATTCAACAAGCTAAAGATAGGAACTACCGATGAGTGTAACTGTGGCACTGATATAATACTGCTGAACGTCTGCTTCACAGATGCCCAACATATGAGGTACAGAGACAGCACATATGACCATCACCAGTATCATTCCTGGAAAAACTCTATGGAGATACAAGAAGTCTCAAGCTGACGTCTGCTTTCTTTGAACATATTCAAGCTGAAGTCTGCTTTCTTTGAACATATTCAAGCTGAAGTCTGCTTTCTTTGAACATATTCAAGCTGACGTCTGCTTTCTTTGAACATATTCAAGCTGACGACTGCTTTCTTTGAACATATTCAAGGTGACGTCTGCTTTCTTTGAACATATTCAAGCTGACGACTGCTTTCTTTGAACATATTCAAGCTGACGACTCCTTTCTTTGAACATATTCAAGCTGACGACTGCTTTCTTTGAACATATTCAAGCTGACGTCTGAGAGTGTACGAAGAAGAAACCAATTGTTACAGAAACCAATACTGTAAGAAGGTGTGAATGTTCTGATGCATGCCTCCTGCAAGAGAACCAGATTCAGTGGTGGTTCCGTGCCCCACAGGGAGCGACAAGGGAAAAGAAGAATAAGAAGTGTCAGTTAGGATAGGCGTATAATAAATGTTTACATAAAGACCGAGTCATTGAGTTGCTTTGAATCAATGTGTGTTGTTCTACATGAGTCAGCATTACACAAGTAAATGTAGTTCCATAACACATACTGCTGTAGGGAAGTGAAGTGTTAGAGACTTCACTATATTGGGTACTGCTGTATGAGGTTGGACGACCAGTTCCCTTTCTCGCTGCCTTCGCCTTCCCTAAGAAGAGCAGAGTCAGGGATCGCTTTACCTGTGACTCTTATCACGTGTCAATCCCAGCTCCCAGTAAATTTGCCACAGGGGGGGGGGGGGGTCTCTAGGGCAGTGGTCCCCAACCTTTGGTCCGCGGACCACTTATGGTCCGCAGCGCCTTATCAGGTTGTCTGCGGCTGCGTTATCGATTTGGTATTAAGTGCTTTGATTTTGCTCTGATTTTCCCTACGTTTTTAGTGCTATAAAAACAAAACACAGAAACTGTTTGCAAATAGAACCAGCTTCGATACTGCCTTTAACTTCTATGAAGCCTAATATTGAAAATCTAATGAGCGAAATGCAAGCACAAGACTCCCATTGAATATTATGTAATTTTAACCATTGAATTGTAGTATGTAACCAGTACGCATGTAACCAATGCATTGTATGTATAATTTACTTTTCATTACTATTACATTACAGTTTTCTTTGACATGCAAAGAATGAACCACAGTTGGGGCACTGTACAAAGGATGGCCACCGACCGAGCAAAGTGGAATCAATTTGTTGTTGCCCTACAAGACGCCACTAGGCGTGATGGCCACTGACTGCTTTGACGGTCGGCGGCTAAGGATCAAAGAAGAAGAAGAAGACAGTTTACTTGTCATATGGCAAAAAATTAACAACTTGTGGTATTGAATATAGGCCTATTCATCTGTTCAATAAAAACAGTTAAGTATTTATGGCATTGTGATATTACATATAAACTGGTGGTCCTGCAATCCAAATATGTAGTTGGAAAAGTGGTCCTTAGATGTAAAAAGTTTAGGAACCACTGCTCTAGCGGTTAATAATTATTTTACATGTGCCAAGTATAAAATATCGTACATAATGCTGAGAATTCGTTGCCCCTGATGTTACACCATGGGGGGGGGGGGGGGCGCTCTGATGAGACAAGGAAAGAACGGCATAGCTGCTCCTTGGGGCTTGTAAAAGGCGACTAAGATGATCTTGTGAATGGGGCTGGCATTCTCTTTATGAACAACAAGTAGTTACAGAACCTAGCACTGTCAAGGCCAGGCTTCCTGCAACACGACCAGTTGTAGTCAGGGCCGGAGTAAACCAAGAAGGGCCTCTAGGCTTTTTGGTGTTTGGACCCGCTTTCACCTAATAGGTAATAATTTTAATATTTTTTTTTTCAAACCAATTACCATGGTGATGGTAGATTAGAGTATTATTAATAGACTGGTATGTTAGTTTGTTACCATTGCTTACCTATTTTATTAGTAATTATTTTTTTTATTAATGTTATTTTTATTAGTAGTAAGTTAAACACAATAAACAAATTTTATTGATAAATCTATGCATTTTTAAATTTGTTAACTTATGCACGGGCTCAGGGCCGTAGATAGGACTTAGTAAAGAGGGGGGGGGGGGGGGGGGGGGTTAATAAATAAAAATTTTTAATGCACTTTTTTGGTACAGTATAATTTCCCCACAAATGTTTTTCACCAAACCCTAAAAGGGGGGGAATGTTTGACCCCCCCCCCTCCCCCCCCCCCCCCCCCCCGTATCTACGGCCTTGCACAGACACCTAAGAGCTTCAGCCTTCTTAGCCTACTGGATAACCTGGCCCTGGTTGCAGTAGTAGCTCGATGCGCCATAAGAAGCGAAGAGTGACATGATGATGATGAATTAGTTGTTAATGCCAAGTTTAAGACATTTGAATATGCTGCTAAGAATATGTTATTTTGCATGTGCCAAAGTGAAAGACCTTGTGATCTTGTTACCAAAATGGACTGATGACGCTGAATTTGTATTTAGTGCCAAGAATTACTTATTTTATCAGTGCCATGTTTAAAATATTGTACATGTTGAGCGTCCGATTGATAGAGTGGTTAGATCGCCGGTCTATCGCTGCTAAGTAGCGTGTTCGAAATACAGTAGCGTCACTCTCCAGTCTACCCAGCTGTAAATGGGTACCTAACCTTGCTCTTTGAGTTAAGGCAGGAGAAGGCAGCGACGAAGGGAACCGATCACCCTACCTTTCGAAGCTGGAACTAGTTTAATGAAGTCTCTAACACTTCGCTCCGCTACGGCAGTAACTTATCTTTTTTTTCTTTCTTTTAAGAATGAGTTATTTAATGTGTGCCAAGTTATTTGATATAGGACCAAGTATTGCTTATTTTGTATGTGACAAGATATTTGATATAGGACCAAGTATTGCTTATTTTGTATGTGACGAGATATTTGATATTGGACCAAGTATTGCTTATTTTGTATGTGACAAGATATTTGATATAGGACCAAGTATTGCTTATTTTGTATGTGACAAGATATTTGATATAGGACCAAGTATTGCTTATTTTGTATGTGACGAGATATTTGATATTGGACCAAGTATTGCTTATTTTGTATGTGACAAGATATTTGATATAGGACCAAGTATTGCTTATTTTGTATGTGACAAGATATTTGATATAGGACCAAGTATTGCTTATTTTGTATGTGACAAGATATTTGATATAGGACCAAGTATTGCTTATTTTGTATGTGACAAGATATTTGATATAGGACCAAGTATTGCTTATTTTGTATGTGACAAGATATTTGATATAGGACCAAGTATTGCTTATTTTGTATGTGACAAGATATTTCATATAGGACCAAGTATTGCTTATTTTGTATGTGACAAGTTAAAGATATTTTAGTTTAGTTTTAAGGACTATCGTCATTGCACACGGACAACTCCATCAGTGCTCCGATCTCCTCCCTTGGATCACACAAGGAGGATCTCAGCACAGTGCACGAACTCCGTAGCACCGGCGAGAATCCCAATTTGTGTATATAGGAATCACACATTCTGTAAATATTTTTGTGGTGAGTAGGTTTCTAATTTTTTTAATGTTGGCAGGGCAGCGGCCTAATGGCCTACTCTGTACGATTTCCAACTGCCGTGGGATTTTTAACGTGCACAAGGGGACCTCCTATTTTTTCGCTCTTATCCGATCAGAACCACTGGTTCTGAAAACAAATTTCCATAAATTATATTCCCTCAACTGGGAATCGAACCCAGTACCTCTACAATTCGAGGCGGACACTATACCTCTTAGCCACGACGACCCCAAAGATATTTTATAATGCAAATAATTAATTATTTTATGTGAGCAATGTTTAGGAAATATTATATAGCCTATAGTGTGTTATATCAGTTATTTTATATGTTTTTTAAAGACATTTTATATCGTGCTTTATATTCGTTTGTTTTTAAATATGTGCCATGTTTAAAACATTTAAGAAATGCTAACAATTAATTATTTTACATGCGTAGACTGAGCTCATGTGTGAACTCAGTAATTTATGTGCTGTGACAGAGTCGACATGCAGTGACGCAAAAATTTAGTTTGTACAAAATGTTAATGTTCCACCATGACGCAAGTGTGTAGTGTGTAGCCCTACGTGTGTGCTGTGTTGAAGGCTTACATGCGTTTGTGGCCATGCAACAATACTGCTGTACACAAATACTTATAGACCCTACAAATAAATGAAAACACTACTTACTGCCTTTTATTGCACGCAGACACGTAGGCTATCTTTTCACGGCGTGGTAGACAAAAACTTATCACGTTGCAGGTTATAAATTATTCTAAAACCGTTTGAGCGAGACTTGAAAGTCTACCATAAAGCCAGCATGTAAAATAGATCATTGCTAGCCAGCTAAGAAATGTGGGTTTCTGCATTTCGCCAGTCGCTCTCGACCCGACGTCCTGACTTCTCCGCTGGGCTTTCTCGACCATCAATCTGGCTTGTGTCTCCTCCCTCCCAAAACTCATGCTCTGATTGGTCGTTAGCGTCACGTGGTCTCCGCCCGTGGCAAGAATGCTGTCATTCCTCCCTCGTATAATTTTCCTTTCATTTATTTTAGATTTGTCTAGCACATCGATAGGTAATTTCTAGAGGCTTCGTTGACAGCCAGAACCGGCCAGTGATTCTCATTGAGACTCGCTAGGAGTGTAGAAGATTAGGAGTGAGAAAAAGATTAACTCAGCGGCTTACACTGAGTTTATTGACAATGAATTCTGAAGCGGAGTACACACTGTGCAATCTGGACTCACACCATGGCTACCAGAACACTTATGGTTCCAGTCCCGACATCTACGGATTCCACAACATTAACGGTCGCGGTAATTTGGACACTGGTCAAGCTGGTACTGCTTCTTATTATAGTGGAGAAACTTCACTGTCTCCTCAACTGGCGACTCCTGGTGAACTTCCACTGGGTTCTGGTGGATCACAACAAATGTCCAACTATGGCGAAGTTTTATCAAGCAGGACCATGAATAGAGGCCATCACCAGAGCTATTCTCATCACAATATTCCAACTGCACATCATCAACATCATCAGAACTCAACCCACCATCATGCTCACAGTACCACAAATAATGGTAACTCTGTTACTAACGGACAACTCTCGCACCATCCATACGCCACACACGATCTGTCAATGACCACAGCTAGAGACTGTTACCCCGCTGCTCTGCCGGGTGCCACACCACACAGCGGACAACAACATAACTTAAGCACAGCTCCAAATTTTCTAGAAATTGCGTCAATGAGGTCCGGATATCACACGTCGGGTGTCCCTAGGGATACTGTAAAATACGGAGTCGGTAGCCCGGGCCCCGGGCACCTGGTTGGTTCTCCCGTGGGGCTGACCAACGGCTATCTACCAGTTCCGCCACTCAATTCATCACCATTGAAGTCCGAGGGATGTAACAACCAACAAGGTGTTCAGGGAAAGCCCTTTAGGTGGATGACCATCAAGAGAAACCCCACAAAACCAGGTAAGAGGTATCAGGTCTATTGCCTGCAATAATAACATAATTTTGGCATGTCCTTTAAAAAAAATCATAAATGTTTATCTCCTTGGAAAATCCATTATTTAGTCACAATCAATACAGGTTATATTTCTTTTCTTACTATCCTTTTTTTTTTTTCTTGATTGTTGTTGTAGATTTTTTCTTTTATTTTTTTAAAGAGATGTCGATTATGTTCTTATTGAGCAGGTAAAATTTATTTTTCCTGGAGAATGCATACAGACATTTTTTTTAAATAAGTAGTTGAGGCGTAGTAAACTCATCTTGCACTGACAAATCAAATAAAGTATTCATAAAGAAACAAAGTTGGTACCAGATCAACCTCGACCTCTGTAGTTACACTAATCTCACAGAGTGGGTCATGAAGTGTTACAACATTACTCGCAAGCAAACGTCGCCAGGCACCATGCCTCGAGGCGTAGGCGATTATGCCCCTCCACATATTTTGATTTTTGTTTTTGGTTCTCTCCGTCAATTCTGTTGTTCATGTCTGCCTATTGTCTTTGTGTTAAACTAAACATTATCTGTTTTAAAAAAAAATAAAAGTTTGCCTCGTTTTGGCGAGGCGCGTCCCATTCAACCTAGTCGGTTATATATTAGGGCGCATGTCCAAATATAAAAGATCTTTAGGTCTGATACATTATCTTGTCCGTCTTCCCCTGGTTGATTTTCCCTCATTTTCTCCAGTGGTCCAATAATCACGTGTTAAGTAAAGGTTGATTTTCCCTCATTTTCTCCAGTGGTCCAATAATCACGTGTTAAGTAAAGGTTGATTTTCCCTCATTTTCTCCAGTGGTCCAATAATCACGTGTTAAGTAAAGGTTGATTTTCCCTCATTTTCTCCAGTGGGTCCAATAATCACGTGTTAAGTAAAGGTTGATTTTCCCTCATTTTCTCCAGTGGTCCAATAATCACGTGTTAAGTAAAGGTTGATTTTCCCTCATTTTCTCCAGTGGTCCAATAATCACGTGTTAAGTAAAGGTTGATTTTCCCTCATTTTCTCCAGTGGTCCAATAATCACGTGTTAAGTAAAGGTTGATTTTCCCTCATTTTCTCCAGTGGTCCAATAATCACGTGTTAAGTAAAGGTTGATTTTCCCTCATTTTCTCCAGTGGTCCAATAATCACGAGTTAAGTAAAGGTTGATTTTCTTTTCATATTTCTTTGTTTATTTATTCTGCACAAGGATTCTTTGCCAGCTATCTAAGTCCTCCACGATATTATTAACATTCTTCTGAGCAGGCTGGTTTAATCATTAAGTACAGTAGGCGGTCGCACACAGCGGCGAAATTGGGCTGGGGGAACTGAATGTTCTAAAATATTGATATAACGAAACAAAAAACCTCATAAATCTAACCAATACAATATTTGATTTTCTGTGGTACTTCTACAACATTGTAGACAAGAGTCTATACATGTATGTGTGTTAGTACATTTATGTCTTAAAATATGTATGTGTAAGTGTGTTGGTGTATGTATGTATAAATAAAACAAACACTTACACACACACACA
>JAMPIV010018815.1:102500-233043 GCA_024509875.1 Oreohelix idahoensis
TTAAAATTTTCATAATGTACGTAGGTCTTAACCAAGGGTGTTCAACTGTTTGAAGTAGTGGGCCACATTGCCAGTTTGGGCAGTCCTTGGGGGCCGGACTTTAAATAAAAATTTCGATACACGCACGTGACCTTTTAAGACGGTAAGATATAAATCGTAAAAATTTAAACAATGAACTAAAGAAGCATTTATTTGTATACTTTAACACATGAATAAATCAAAATACCAATTATTTTAAATTAGCTATATGTCTGTATTAAAAAATTCACTTACTGATATTAAATCTGATTAAAACGTTTCTCTGTCGTTTGTCGTCCTCTCTCTCTCTTTTTCCTTCATGTATTTAATGAGACACCTGGTACTGTCTTTTCTTCCACAAGTTGTCAATGTCAGCACGAACAGGTGAAGAATTCTTGATAGATGTTCATCTGTCAGTGCTGATCTTGATTTTGATTTGGTGTTTTTCGTTCTTGAGAAATTTTATTCACAAGAATAAGTGCTTCCAAAAAGTTAAATATAGGTAGGTGTGTCTAGAAAGATTGGGCAATGTTTCCAGAGAAATAGGCTTGCTGTAAAATGTCAGAAGGTCACTTTCTTCAGATCACTGTTATTGTGAATATTTACAAGTTCCATCTGAACCAAGTCAGAAGCATTAACTGGATCAACCCTAAATCGATCAGCAAACAATCGCATATCTTCATTGGGCTTTTTGAAATCTACAAACCTTGCGTTGAATTGATCTTTCAGCTTTAGCTATCACAACAAAATACGTCTCAATGTTCAGAGTAGTTGAGTTTCTTGATGAAAAAGTGAAAGTTTCTTCAAAGTCAGCTGCCCATGGATCAGTACCAGCTTGTGGATGAATGCTTGAATATGTTCAAAGAGTTTATTAACAAGCTAATCCTTCCTTTGTAATTTTACACTAAAATCTGCGAGATGTTTTGTAATGTCAACAAGAAACGTCAAGTCAGTCATCCATTCCACGTCTTCAAAAAAAGTTAAATTCCCCCCCCCCCCTTTTTTTAAAAAAAAAATCATGAATTCTTTGATTTCATCATGTAGAGACTCATCATCATCATCATCAGCTGCCATCTCCACAACGAAGGTTGGCTGTAATGGATCTCCAACGTCTTCTGTCTCTTGTCTTGGTGGTGCACTCTGAAAGACTCTTTCCTGTCCATCTCTTGATGTTATCTTCCCACTTATAGCGCTGTCTTCCCCTTGCACGTTTGCCTTCACCTCTCCCTTCTATTATGGTCTTCTGCAAGGTGTTATGCCTTTTTATGTGGCCAAAGTATTTTAGCTGCCGAACTTTGATCTCCCTCATTAGTTCTCTTTTCATACCTAGATTTTCTAGGACCTCCTTATATGTTTTCTTCTCTTTCCATGAGATACGCCCCATTCTTCTATATATCCACATTTCAAGAGCCTCAATTCTTTCTTCCAAATGCTTATTCATCGTCCATGTTTCTGCACCATACAGAAATGCAGAATATATATAACACTTTATGATTCTCAGTTTTAATTTGTGAGATAACTGTTTAGATGTCAGTATATGCTTCATGTTGTTGAATGTAGCTTTGGCCATTCCTATTCTCTTCTTGATTTCTGTTCCACATCTGCCATCTTCTGTTATTATATGACCAAGATATACGTAGCTCTTGACTTGTTCCAGGATTTTCCCATTTACGCTTATCTTTAATGTGGGTTTATCGTCTGTTTTGCTAATTATCATAGTTTTTGTTTTCTCAATATTAATGTCGAGTCCATATTCTTGACTTATACTGTTCACTTGCTTCACTAGTTCTTGTAATTCCTGTTCGCTTTCAGCTAACAACACGGTATCATCTGCATATCTAAGGTTGTTTATTGACCTTCCACTGATGTTCAGTCCTGGTATTTCCAGTATCTGCTTAAAAATTTTTTCGATGTATAGATGAAATAGGCAGGGGGACAGCACACAACCTTGTCTGACACCTCTTTTTATGTCTATGTATGGTGAATAATTCTTTCCAGATCTTACTGTGGCAGTTTGCTCCCAATAAAGGTTACTGAGTATTCTTATATCTTTTCCATCAATACCTATGTCTTCGAGGCATTCAATTATTTTCTCATGATGGACTCTGTCAAAAGCCTTCTTATAGTCAATGAAGCACATGTACATACTTTTTTGGACCTCTGTATATTTTTCTGCTAATATTCTTAGGCAAAATATTGCCTCTCTTGTTCCACTGTTCCGTCTAAAACCAAACTGTTCTTCTTGGATTTCGCTGTCTACCTTACTTTTTATTCTTTCTTGTATGATTTTGAGTAGTATCTTAATTGCGTGACTCATCAGGCTGATTGTTCTGAAGTCTGAACATTCTGTTGCATTAGGTTGTTTGGGCAATGTTATAAAAACTGATGTGGACCTTCGTGTGTGGTTACTGGTTGTGTTGCTTGAATTCTGATCGTGCTAATATTCGTACGCGAATGGGGTGAACCTCATTTTTGGTTTGTCGTAATGTCTGAACTTGGCATCAAGATGTAAACAACTGTTCATCTTATTAACTCAGCAACTTGATATAAAATGCATAATTCATAAGATTGAATGGTGTAACGTGATTCAATCAATAATGCCTCCGGTTCGAGTCCTTCACAATTTAATATGGATTACACACATACATAAACAGTTCAATTCACACATGAGGTACATGCATCAATCAATCAATAGCGTAGACTGCTGTTTTACGTGTCAATGTCCGTTTAAGGATACAATGCAGTAATTGTCGTCAGAACATCACAGCTATATGCACGCGCAGATAGAATGGCTACCTGCCGACAGTGAGACTGTGAGTCTAATTACTTCGTATAAAGTAGACGATTATCTTTCTCCTTCCAAGGATTTAGTTAATCACTAACCTCCATAAGTTTCCTCTCATGTAGAGTTCTGGGACTGACCCTGGTCCATCATAAATGCACATATAAATGGCTATATCATGCCATTGAATTGGAAGGTTAACAAAACGCAGCTATTCAGCTTGGCGGTCAAGTAGCAAAGGGTAGCGTTTCCTAGTTACCGACTGTGACCCAAACAACGCTATACACGTCATAATCGATCGTGTATGGAGCGTTCAATAATTGAAACATCTATCGCAATATATTAAATGCCTTAACCTTTACAATTGCACGTCCGATAACCTTTAGCAGACGGCGTTAATATCATATACCGTAACAATTCCCTGTACACCGGGGAAAAAAAAAAATCGATAGATTTTTTTTTCAAGATCTATCCGACTTAACAATTTTTCAAAAAAAAAATTTAACACAATTGTGACATATGGCCGACGATGTTCTGAGTAGAACCGTGTTGCGGTCATGTCAACTAACTATTTGTCATAGTCATCTAACATTAATCACATTATATATCAATATTATACATATTATTATATCAACTAAATAAAATGTCCAATGTTAATAGTGAATGATAGAATTAAATTAAAGTAAGGTCTGTCGTATTAGTATGTCATATAGGAATTAATTTGACTAATTAAAATTAAATTAATTAATTAAATTAAGAGATAAATTATTAAGATTCTAATGTAACGCGATGTTATGAGAGAAGAAAAAACAAAATAAGTGAGAAGAAATAGAAAGAAATTCGAATATAAGTTTAACTTAATTGTGTGTGTTAAGTGTTAGTGAATAATAACTATCTAATTTAACTAACTAAATAATGTATAGGTACATTTTAAAAAAATATTAATTTAATACTTGTGTGAGATTTATTTTCTCTTTTCATAATTTCTTCTTTTTATATTTCGTTCTCTTTTTTTGTTCTTTCATTTCATTTTTTTCTCACATTTCATTTTATTGATAATAATTCAATTAAGAAGTTAAGTTAACTAATTAATTAGTATAGGATATGATGATCCATCCGTAGTCTTGATCCTGATGAATTCTTTTAGGCAAAAATGTTCAAACGTTTACGTTGGAAAGAAATGTCATTTATCCCAGCATCCAAGAATTAAGTGCACATAGGATAATAAGTTCGACTTGTCGTCAGATATTGTTCCATGATTGTTCAACGAATATTCATATATCGTGTATGGACGTTAGACGAAGCCTCAATGTCAACATGTATACCCCGATTGTCTTTTAGTTCAATTCTGTGATGCATATAGTGTTTATAAAGTTTAAATTGAAGGCAAGGTTAGTTCCCTTATAGTTGATATGTTTTAGGAATGTTAATGTTGATTATTCGTCGTCAATAGGATTACGTGACAACGCATCCGCCACAATGTTTTCAGTGCCAGGAATATGTTCAATGGAGAATTCAAATGGCTGTAGGATGATTGCATATCTGGCGAGTTTTTGGCTCTTATGATTAGATCGACGCAAAGATGCTACAGCACGTTGGTCCGTCTGTATGGTGAAGGGAGCACCAAGCAAAAACTTTTCAAGTTTAGTTATTGCCCATATCACTGACAAAAGTTCCTTGTCCACTGTGGAATACATTGTTTCTGCCGGCTTTAGCTTTCTTGAAATATATAAGGTAGGATGTAGAACGCCATCATGGTTCTGGAGCAGGCATGCACCAATGCCGTAGTTACTAGCATCTGTTCGTAAGAAAAATCTTTTGGAAGCATCGGGAAGTCTTAAAAATTGGTTCATGCGAGAACAAATTTATAATTTTGTTGAAAGTTTCATTGCATGTACCAGTCCATGTCACCTTCACCGGCATGTCTTTTTTTTAACAATGAAGACAATACAGCCGTGATGGATGACAAGTTTGGTATGAATCTACTGTAATATTGAACAAGTCCTAACAAACTCCTGACCTGTTTTTCTTCGTCTGAGGAACTGCTATGTTTAGAATTTTGGAGACTGTACTAGGTAACGTTCGGATATATCCCGATCCAATGATATGTCCCAAAAAGGTTATCTCATTACACGCGATTTGCACCTTTGTAGGTTTAGCAGTTAGATGATAATTCCTTAGAGTGTCGAAAACATATCTAAGTCCCGAAACATGTTCCTCAAACGACGAACTAAACAAGCATATGTCGTCAATATATGTAATAACGTCTGGTCTACCTGATAAAATTTGTCGCATCAGGCGAATGAAGGTAGCTGGCGCATTAACAAGCCCAAAAGGCATCACATTCCACTGGTATAGACCTTGTGGAGTGGAAAATGCGGTGTAGTACTTAGCCTTTTCGGTCAGTGGTATCTGCCAATAACCTTTAGTTAAGTCTATCTTACTAAATATAGTTGCGTTGGATAGACGTGGCAGTAAGTCGTCGATAAGTGGATGTGGTTCGCTGTCAACTATAGTCTTAGCATTTAATTTTCTATAATCAACACATAGTCTGATGTTATTGTCCTTCTTCCGGACAATCACTAATGGAGAAGAGAATGGCGAATTACTAGTCTCAATGATTCCCAGAGACAACATCTGTTCAAGTTCCTTAGTAGTTTTAGCAAGGAAATGTAAAGGAACAGAATAGGGATGTACACGAATAGGTGTATCATCATTGAGAGTAATGTCATGACTGATAGCCGATGTGCGACCCGGGACGTCGGTCAATACATCTGGATAAGATTGTAATAGATTAGCAATCTGTAGACGCTGTTGCGGTGTAACCGTTGAAGAGATGGTTACATCCCGCCAAGATTCAGTAGGTTGAACTACTGGTACCGGTAACGGTAACTGTACCTCAGGAAAAAAGAAGATTCTTCTTCCTGGATGACAGATAAGTTAGAATAATAACAAGTAGATACTGTGTTGTCATCTAGTTCATGAAAAATTGACTGTAAGTGTTCAGGACGTGTATGAAATTGCTTGAGCATGTTAATATGAAATATCTTTTTGTGTCCCTTGATATCTAAGACGTAATCAACGTCGGAAATTTTATCAATGACTTTGTAAGGACCATTCCAAGATATCAATAATTTATTGTTATTGTGAGGAAGTAACACATAAGCCTCGTCGCCTGGGAATAATTGGCGTAATCGTCGAGACCTATTTTGTAGAGATCGAGCCTTAGCTTTTGCAGCCTCAGAAGAAGCTGTTGCCAACTGGCAAGACTCAATAATGTTCTTCCGAAGATTAATCACGTACTCGTAAGATGACTGAGTGTCCTGAGTCATCTCCGCGTCAATTAATAAGTCTTTTATTAGTCCCATAGGACCTCTTGGGGGAGCACCAAAAACTAATTCAAAGGGAGAGAAGCCAGTTTGTTCATGCGGTACCTCCCGATAAGCAAATAGAACAGCTGGGAGTGCTCTGTCCCAGTCATGAGGGTGCTTAGCAGTAACCTTATGTAGTAGTTGTTTAAGTGTACGGTTAAGTCTTTCAACCGCACCATTACTCATAGGATGATAAATACTACTTAAATTCCTATCAATGTTCCAAGTTTTCATGACTTCCTTCATGGTGTCAGATATAAACTGTGACCCATGGTCTGATAAAAGTTTTCTAGGAAACCCTATTCTAGAAAAGATGAGATGTAGTGCATCAGCTACATCTGTGGTAGTGGTGGTCTTTAATGGGATAGCTTCTGGCCATCGTGTGCACAAATCAATGCACGTAAGGACGAATCTATGTCCTCTGGCCGATGGTAGCAATGGACCAATAATATCTATTGCCATCTTGTCAAACGGTCTTACTGAGATATCGCAAGCCTGAATAGGCGCCGTGTGAAAAGCTCCACGTGCTTTCACTTCTTGGCATGTAGTACAGGAACGTACATACTGCGAAATATCTCTTGACGCTCCTGGCCAAAAGAATGAAGACAGTACTCGAGATCGTGTTCGAGTATATCCCATATGTCCAGCACAATGTGAGTCATGTGCATGTTGAAGAATGTACCGTCTAAAAGTATACGGGACCATAACTTGTTGTTTCATTTGTGATTTGTCATTAAAACATCTAATCAATATGTCATTTTTAATAACAAACCAATGTTTGTTATTATTACCTGAGGATAGATTGTCAACTTTATCAACCAGCTTAAAAATTTTTTTTAAAGATTTATCCTCTTTTTGTTTGGTTGCAAATGTTTCCCTGTCAATAGGTGAATTGACTACAAACTCCTCTTGGTTGTCTGCATCCATTTTATTATCATCAACTTTCTCCATGAGTTGAGTCTGCGCTCTAGTCGTCACGGCGTTTCCAGTGCATAGGTTATGTTTCTCCCATTCTATGATCTCATCTGGAGTACAATCTTTACTGCCGTGTATACGACCAACCATCAGATCGGCTATAGGCTTTTTTAGCATACATACTTTTACGTTCCCTGTGAAAAAAGGTGTGTTAACATGAATAATAGCTGTGGGGTAAAACTCAATAGTTCCCCCAAAAGTCATGCAACGGACATATTCCCCCGTTGCACAGCTAGGATGTACCAGCGACTGTCGTACACCAATCGTTGTGGATCCTGAATCCCTCAGCACTGAGACGACGGATCCATTAACTAATCCCCTGTTAAAAATTAGTAGGCCTGTTCCATCGTTGACTGCAAGACCTACCTCTGGTGTAATATGTCCGCAGTTAAGCACTGTTTCTTTCGCCTTCTGAAAAATAAGATTGCATTGTTGGCAACTATTTGCCACATTATAATTAATAGCAAAACATGCAGCAGAAGACTGTGTTGTATTATTGTCAAGTGGGACCTGAGCTATAGGGGTAGTATTATTTGTAACTGCCGCCCCTGTATTATGGTTGTAATGAGATGATCCCCGAGAATGAGATCGATTCCGAGTATAATTGTTAGAATTATCTCGTCGTCCTCTATAGTAACTATTATCTCGATGTCTCGAGCCATGATTATTACCATTCCAGTTACTATTATTATTGGGAGTATGTGATCGATTATAATTAGTGTTATGTTGACCATTGTGGTAGTTTGTTTGAGGTGAATAATTTCTATCTCGTGATCTACCTCTGTTGAACTCATTTTTATTGTTGAAATCATTATTATGTCCCTTCTGAAAGTTAACATTGTGATTTCTTTGGAACCTGCTTCTGTCTACACTGTGATGTCTTTGTTTGTTATTATGATTGTAGGCCATATTAGACGCCACAGGTAGAGGTTCTCTTAATGAGGAGTTAGAAATGGTTGCATTCGGATGTGCCGAACAGTAGTTTAAAGAAATTTTTTCTAACTCGTCCATAGTACCTGGTTTACGCTCCTGCAGATATGCAAAAAATGGCTGGCTAACCGAAGATAATACCTTATCCCGTAGTAGTAAATCAACTAATTTGTCGTATGATTTGTTGACTTCTGCCAGTTCAACCCATCTATTAAATGTATTGCGTATGTTCGCAATGAATCCTGCAAAATCTTTTGGAGATTCAGGTAAAATTCCCTTAAATTTCAACCTACAGTGTTCCTCGTCCAGGTGAAACCTTCGTAAAAGCAAGGACTTAATAGCACCGTAGTTATTTGCTATTGATGGGTCAGCATTTTGAGAAGCCGTCAATGGTTCTCCAACCAAGAATTCATTTAACTTGAGTACCCATGACTCTTCAGGCAAATGATTTGTTTTGCAAGTCTGTTCAAAACGTGACAGGAACGATGAAAGGTCGTCCACGTTTAAGTTGAGAGTGGGTAATTTAAAGTTGTAGAAATGTTTAGTTTGGCTGGATGATGATCCATTTTGTGCGTTATTATTCTGGTTTGCATCAGCACTTTGTGCTTGTAATTTTGCTGTCTCCAATTTGATACGCGCCAATTCCATTTCTTGTTGTAAAATAATTTCCTCTCGTTTCAATTTATTCTCTTCTTCCTGTTGAGCAATTTCTCTTAATCTATTTTCCTTGGCAATTTGCTTCATCTCACGTTCTGCTTCCTCTTTCTTTAATGCAGCCTTTTGTTCCTCTTCCTCTTTCTTTAATGCAGCCTTTTTCTCTGCTTCTTTTCTTTCATGTTTTTTCCAGTTCTGCCTCAGCAAACTGACGAAGTTCTTGAGATTTATAACCATATTCCCTACCAATTTTAACGAAATGGTCTATAGTAAGCATTTTGACTTTTATCTGTAAGTAATTATTGATAATTACTGATTAAAATAGTCAATAGTAGTTTCAGAGTAATTATTATACTTACTCAACTTAGAAATATTCAATATAAATAATCACAATAGTACTGAACTCTAATGTCTAAGTTCAACTAATAGACAATATTTTGTAACAATATTGTATCTAAATAATACTATATCATAAATAGTTATGATATCTGTTAACTATTATGTAATTACTTCACACAATTAATCTTAATATCCAATAATGTTGGGTATGATTCCTAGTAATTATATTGTTCAATGTACTAAGTCACTCTCTTAGTACCAGAAAAGTATATTAAATAATATACAATGGGTCTATTACCTCAAAGGTAGACTATAAGATTATTTTATTTGGTCAATATATATAATATATTATTATGCCCTAGGCATCTCTTATAAATTGTAGTGCTACTTTCTTGGACTATCACTGCATAATTATGCAATGTCCCATATTAACCTTAAATATCAGAAAAAAATTAATTAAATTAAATTACAAGTGTATTATTGCATATAATATCATATTATTAATGTAGTATTTAATATATATCATGAGGACAAACAAAACAATGATGCAACTAAAGGGTACAAACAATGTTAAGACGCAAACAAGACATTTTCACAATTAAAAATGAATTTATGAACTAAATAAAACAAGCGGAAGTGTCACAAGCCAAATGAAGGGTCAAGGTCTGACCCGAGGTCAACTTAATATTCAAAGTACACAAAAAAAAAAATGACTGCAAAAAATGATGACATCACAGGACTCATAACGGACGAACATTTAACAATCATAAAATAAATTATAGTGAGAGTAGTCTGGACGAAATAGTTAACGAACATGATACAAAACTGAATAAAATTGTTAACTGAGTACGAATAAAATACACCAGTTATCTACGGAACGGTACAGCTAACACAAATCGTCAAACGACAGCAGATTTGGACAGATAGTCCAATGGCAAACCTCAATGGGGCTTCCAAAAGTGCAATCGTTTAACTGCCCTAAGAAACGACCGAAATCAATTCAGGCATCGTGAGAGCCACAGAATCTAATTTCGGTTCATCCTCCCTACCTCCCACGAATTAACAACACATTAAGACAACAAAAAGTACATTAAACATAGGTAAAAACATGCCGATGTAGGCAGAGGGCATGGACTCAGTTAGCACTGTTTGCAATAACAACAGTTAAACACCTAGACTTATCTTTTCCGTTGCTTATATCAGTGCTAGAGGTCGTCAACAGCTAGGCCTGTGCCTTTGACTGTCTGCTCCTGATGGGCAGGCAACGGTAGTCCATCTTGTGCATCTTGATAAATTTGAAGCGAACTAGAAAGGCGTTGAAAAGATGTCTTCTTCACGGCGACAATGCAACAGTGACGTCATGTTGCTATTCATGATCACGTGCGTCACGTCAGCTTCGTAATGGTCATGTGATCGAAACTTGATCGTAAATATTATGGTTAATCTGTGCGTAAGGAACAGAAGTTTGTTTCTTTTTTTCTGTCGTTCCCCGCATTCGGCCGCCACTTTTGTTGAAGGACCTTCGTGTGTGGTAACTGGTTGTGTTGCTTGAATTCTGATCGTGCTAATATTCGTACGCGAATGGGGTGAACCTCATTTTTGGTTTGTCGTAATGTCTGAACTTGGCATCAAGATGTAAACAACTGTTCATCTTATTAACTCAGCAACTTGATATAAAAGGCATAATTCATAAGATTGAATGGTGTAACGTGATTCAATCAATAATGCCTCCGGTTCGAGTCCTTCACAATTTAATATGGATTACACACATACATAAACAGTTCAATTCACACATGAGGTACATGCATCAATCAATCAATAGCGTAGACTGCTGTTTTACGTGTCAATGTCCGTTTAAGGATACAATGCAGTAATTGTCGTCAGAACATCACAGCTATATGCACGCGCAGATAGAATGGCTACCTGCCGACAGTGAGACTGTGAGTCTAATTACTTCGTATAAAGTAGACGATTATCTTTCTCCTTCCAAGGATTTAGTTAATCACTAACCTCCATAAGTTTCCTCTCATGTAGAGTTCTGGGACTGACCCTGGTCCATCATAAATGCACATATAAATGGCTATATCATGCCATTGAATTGGAAGGTTAACAAAACGCAGCTATTCAGCTTGGCGGTCAAGTAGCAAAGGGTAGCGTTTCCTAGTTACCGACTGTGACCCAAACAACGCTATACACGTCATAATCGATCGTGTATGGAGCGTTCAATAATTGAAACATCTATCGCAATATATTAAATGCCTTAACCTTTACAATTGCACGTCCGATAACCTTTAGCAGACGGCGTTAATATCATATACCGTAACATGCCCATCTGTTTGATATGTCTTTCTCATCAAGTAAAATTACACCATTTTTGTTCTTGATACAGCTTCCTCCTTGTGCAAACCGCGACCTATTTGATAATTTCTTTATTTCCTCATGCATATCTCTTGTCATGTGCTTTGCCTCCAAGTCTTCTGTTTCCTTGCATTTTGTTTATATCCACCGTTCTTTTGCTTGTCTACACATAGTACGTATGTCATTGTCTACTTTTTTATATTCTGGAGTGTTTTTTGCTTTCTTTCTTTCTGCTATTTTACTGAAGACGTCATCTGTCATCCAAATTTGATTTTTCTTAGGCTCCTTTTTAGGTAAATTTGCATTTGCTGATTGTATGCTTGTTTTTAAGCATTCCCATTTTGTGGTTACTTTTTCTTCTGGGTTTTCTCTTCTATACTGCTCCATGCTTTCTGTCAGTAACTGTTGATATCTATTTTTGACGTCGATTAGATATTTTTGTTTTATATCTGGTTGTTTCAGTGCTGATATTTCTATCTGGGGTTCCTCCTGTCTTCTGTTTCCTGTTCTTTTCAGCTTTATATTTACTTTGATGACGACCGGATTGTGATCTGAATTTATGTCGGCGCCAGGATGTGTCTTTGCACTTGTGACACTGTTCTTAAATCTATGTTTTATCATGATATAGTCGATTTGATTTCGTGTTACATCTCCTGGGCTTTTCCATGTGTATAATTTCCTTGGGTGGTGTTCAAAAAAGGTGTTACATATGACCAGCTGGTTTTCTTCACAGAACTGGATAAGTCTGTCTCCTCTATCATTTCTTGTCCCTAATCCATACTGTCCTACTATTTTCTTGTATTTTCCATTTCCTACTTTTGCATTCATATCACCCATTACTATCAACACATCTGTAGATTTTACTGGTTTAAGTGTGTGTTGTAGCTCTTCATAGTATTCTTCTATTTCTTCCTCGCTGTGATCTTTAGTTGGTGCATAAGTTTGTAAGATTGATATGTCGAATGGTTTTGCTCTCATCTTCAGTAACATCGTTCTGTCGTTGTATGTCCAGTATCCACATACGTATTTTTCTAACTCCTTCTTTATCAACATTCCTACCCCTCTTTCATGTTTTTCTCCTCCTGAGTGTATAAGCGTGTATTGGTCTCTTTTTATATAGCCTGTATCCAATAGTCTTGCCTCTGCAACCCCCAGTATATCGAGTTTCATGTCTGTTGCCTCTAATATTAGATTGTCTAGCTTTCCTTCTCCGTTTAGAGTTCTAACGTTCCATGTTCCTATTTTTAGGCTCCTCCTACTAGTTTTTAGGTGGTCTTTCTCAGAATACTCCCTTTCAACAGAATTTGAGGAACACTCGTCATTATGTACTTCCTTACTCATTAGAGGAGTTGCCTTTTTCCTGTTAATTTGTACAGTAGTTTCTTCCCCAGGGGACAGAGAGTTCTCTACATATCGTTTCTTATCTTGTTGTTGTGATCTCATTACATTCTGTAGGATGTACGTGGTAAGGCCCCAATCTCCTCCACGGTGGCTAGCTGTTGTCATTTTCTATGTCCGACACGCCTCTAGTGCGTCACACACTTTGCTGTTCCGCTTTGCGAGCCGTTGATCTTCTTAGATTCCTCCGCCTCACTCACCGTCTCAGTCTTAGAGACTAGAATCTTCCAAATGTTGCAGCTCTACTCAGCTAACGAACCTGACTGAAATAAATGAAATCTTAATAAGTCCTACTTTTTCAAGGAAGGATTGAAACTGTTCGTGATTGAGTGTTAGAATTTTCTTCTGTGTGTGCTGAAATTTTTAGATCATTGGAGGACCAGAGTGAGCCCATTGGGGGCCGGAATCCGGGCCGAGGGCCGTATGCTGGGCACCCCTAATCATTGTCTTTCATTAGCTTGCTGCATCCCTGGTATAAATAGTAAATACATTTTCACTCTTTTTTTTAACCACTTTTATTTAAGATCAAAATTGTATTTATATTTGTCTCATTTCAAATCGTGGACGTTCAAAATCTCTAAGTTTTACACATCGCAGAGAGATAGAACTGTGCAAGCAGCCCTCGTTCATTATATAATGAAGCACATTAAAAACGCACCATTATTATATATACTGATGCCGAGAAGCTGGAAAAAAAAGTGTGGGAATGGATTTTCCACGTGTTTGTCATGAGGTAGAGAGCGAATGGCTGCTGGAATGGAAAGTGCATGATTCAACCCACAGGTTTGTGTATAGACTACATGAAAACAATGAAAGTTACACGTGCAACACGATTCCCAACAGCTATGACCCTGAAAATGTGTACGCGTTGTGGCATTATACTCGGTATAAAAAGGCCGTTGAGACAAAACACCCAGTACATGTGCTTGAAATGCCACGACTATCTGAAAACGACCGCCAACGAGCCATTGGTATGTTGGAGACCGGAATGAGCTCGCGGGCCATTGCCAGAAGGATGAATTGCCACTACATCACTATTGTACGTCTCAATGAACGTTACGGAACCACTGGCAGTGCCCGGTATAGACTTCGGAGTGGCCAACCACGAGTTACTAACCCTGCGCAAGATCGTCATATTGTACTGAGTCACCTAAGGAATCGTTCTCTCCCGGCAAGTCAAACAGCAAGAGCAATAGTGGGTAGACGTGGGCAAGTCTCTCGAATGACAGTCATACGACTACTCAGAGATACAGGCCTTACTGCAAGACGACCTTATGTTGGGCCAAACTTGACTCACAGACATCGTCAGCAGCGCCTGCAATGGGCAGAGCAACATGTCAGATGGGCTAGACTGCAGTGGAATGCTGTCCTATTCACAGACAAGAGCAGATTCAACATATCCTTTGCTGATGGACGTATGCGGATTTGGCGACGGTGTGGAGAGCGCTTTGCAGATTGCTGTGTTCGTCAGCACAACCGATTTGGAGGTGGCAGTATGTGATTTTGGGGAGGATTCAGTTTTCACCATCGCTTGCCTCTTCACGTCTTCCGTGGAAATGTTAATGCTGTTGTCGTAGATTTTTGATAGGGGAATTAAGACTTGGGTTGGTCCCTTCTGAATAGATTAGAATAAGTGATAGCCACAGTGAGAGATAATAATAGAAATAGATTTCCACGAGTGAGATGGTAGAAATTAATAGAGGCTGTCCCTGAAATCGAGAATCTTCTCACTTTCATCGTATCTTCTACAACAGATCTAGAGGAGTCAGACAGTCTATAAAATATATTTTGAATATATATATATATATATATATATATATATATATATATATATATATATATATATATATATATATATATATATATATATACCACTCACGTGCACACACACACAAGTGACGACAGTTAGACGCACAGACGTGGAAAAACTATAACAATGATTATATAGATATTTTGGAACGAGCTGACCGACACGCTGATTAAGTTTAAGTGAATCTTTAATTATCATCAGAAAATTCCATCACAACACATAAAAATTACATCAAGCATATACAAATAGGCATAAAGTCAATGAATTGCTACAAGAATGATAGACCCAGAGGTATGATCTTTTCCCTCGATGTATAGTCCACAGTCCTGTTAGAAGAAAAGTGATAGCCCCAAAGAGTCACGGATACATATGCTATAGTCTAAGATTTCCCTTTAAAGGTATGAACAGACTTGGATACTCTGATCTATCCTAAGAAAAATATTGTTGGCAACAAAAACTTGCATAAAGAAATTTAAGACAGCAAAATGGGTACCAAAATACAACAATAAAAGAATCACTCAGTCCTACATTCACTCTATTCAGTCAGCCGTGATCACTAGCTTGCATTCGTACTTACAGCTTTGGTAGCAACTTCGGGAAAACAATTTTTAGGACATGCACATACAGAATCTCCAGGGTAGTCTTGGCCAAGGGAACCCCAGTCCCGCAAAGATAGGTTGAGTCCACTACTTCAGGGAACGTTTCCTTGGTTATTCTTATTTTAGGATATCTGTTTCTGTCACATTAAAATTGTCCAGGCACGAACGTTAACAGCGAGCAAAGTGGCAATAGCTTAGATTTCTAGTAACCAGGAATGTCAGGTCGGTGCCTTTTCGCAGTATAGGACTTTATTTGGTCACACCACAACTAGTCAGAACTCCGTCGGAATGTTACTGATAGTAATACTTTACTTGCCACAAGGGCTGAAATGTACTTGAGGTTTTTCTCAGGAAGAATTAAATTTGGCTCGATGGGCCCGTTACTTCATTTAATATTAAAGTTCATGTAATGGGTACTCTGTCGTTCTGGATGCCAACGCAATGCCAGACAGGTTTTACTTTATACACCCAAGTCTTTAAGAAATAAAATGTTTTTGTTCTTCACAGATATTTCTCAGTACTAAAACCGTTGGTAAAGTTGGGCTACCCCAGTTTCACTGAATAAAGAGAAAACAACATATAAAATACTTATACATACTATTCCTCGGTTATAACTTACATTATAAACTGCAAGCGGAGAGCTTGACTTATAGTTTAAAACTCCTCGTGAAATAAGTTATATTCATAAAATCAATCATCATGAATTAGAAATACATACGTATTTCGTCAATACTCAATGATGAATCAGTGCAGTTATAAGTTAGTTTAAAATATTCTCGACTGATTATTAGCAGTTTAATTAAATTCATTTACAGCTGCATGAGTTTAAGCTAGAAATTATAATTTATTTTGCTATCCACTGAAACACGTCAGCTAGAGAATATAACAGACTTACAATTTAATTACTTCTGCACAGAAATCTAACTAGTAAAATGAAATAAGCGGTTATCACTGAATCACTCAATACTACTAGATCTATAATATATTTACCTCCAGACAGAACTACAGGCGATCGCACAAACTTAGAATTTATTCACTCATATAGTTAGTCAAGAAGCTCGGCAAAATGTCGAGTCAAACTAAGAACTTCGCTATGCAAGCTTATTTCCTTAGCACTAGCGATCTGTCTACTGCAACTGGACTGAATGAAATCAAGTCCAAACTGCGGGGTAGATATATGAAACAGACAAAGTGTGGTGTCTGCCCATGCACACCACATGTTAGATTTATTGAGTTTGAGTTAGTGCTGATAAATGCGGCACTATTTGGGATATTGAAAATAAGGCGCACCGGAAAATGACACAGAGTTGTTGTTGATATGTGAATGGCCAAGGTGAAGAAAAACCTTGAGCTTTGTGACAGCTGTGTTTTGGCTGTGTTTGCTTTTAAGTTCCAGTAGGAACCTACTACGAAGTGTTTACCTTCTGACAGGAGATGGTTTGTACAAGAGCTCGAATACTCTTGAAATAAAATTAATATGTGTGGAGAGAGTTAAGAAATAAGGATTAATTGGGACGAACGAGTATGCATGCTACAAGGAATATCAGTTATTAAAAGATGTCGAATTCGTTTCAAAAGAAGACTGTTTTAGTTCCTCATTGGTCAGTTAGCTGTGCTGTGATTCGTCGTATTTTTTTTTAATTTCAATTTTGTTCGGGAATTTAGTCTGGCGTGGGTCTTTCATGGCTATCTTTTGTAAAATTTACATTAATGGTAAAAGTGATTTGTCGTTTTGTCTCGTTTATTACTGGTGGAAATTTTAATGTTCTTTTGTCTTAGAATTTTCGACTACTTACAATTTTGTCGTTTCCTTATTTTGTTTCCATCCATGTCTTTCGTTAGTCATGTCATGTGATAATTTTCCTTTGCAGCATGTATATGATACACTATTTATTGATTAACTATAATACTATAATGTTGTTGGTGATATATCCTGCGATTCTTGTCGATAACAAGAAGCAGGATCATAAACGCTAATTATTATATTAATAAGCGTCTAAGGGAGTTGTGCAGGTGATATAGTTATATATATATATTCACATTGTGACTACACCAATCAGACACACTATTCCATAGTGTGATGGTCTAAGTAAGGCAGAGGAGAACATAGATATTAATTTATTGTTTAGAAAAGTTATAATTTGTGGAATACTATGGCGACTCTTGACTATTTTATTAAACAAGGCAAAGCGCTGAGTATGGAAGGTGATATTTTAAAAAATTTTGCTTTGACTGCATATGAAAAAGCAGAGGCAAAAGAAGAAAGAGAAAGAAATGAGAAAAGAGAAAGAGAAGAAAGGGAATTTGCTATGGCGCAAGAAAAAGCAAATAAGGAAGAAAGAATTCGTATAGCAGAAATCGCTGCGGAACGAGAGAAAATGGAACATGAAAAGGCAATTCGTTTAGCTGAAATTGCTGCCGAGGAGGCAAAATTTGAAAGGGAGAAAGCTTTTGAGGTTGAGAAACTTCGTTTTCAACAACATCATGTTTCCCATGATTCAGATAGTAATGGTTCATCGAAGAAGGCAATCACAACCCCTAACTTTAATTTAAGACTACCACCTTTTTCTCCTCCTCACGACGATATAAGTTTTTATTTATTAAGATTTCAGGAAAGAGTCTCTTGCTTAAATATTGATAAAGATTCGTGGTCTGGTGTTTTTTCGGGTCTCCTCACAGGTGATGCAGTTGGGGTCTATCTGGGTATAGACCAAGATAAAAGACATGATTTTCAGGTCGTAAAGGCAGCATTTATACGCAGATATGGTCTGGATCAGGAAGGCTATAGACAAAAGTTTCGATCCATGTTGCCGGTAGAGGGTAACAATTTTGAGGATTTTGTTTCCTCCATAAAACTATGTCTCCAAAGATGGGTTGAACAGGCTTCTATCCCTAAAACTTTTGAAGGATTATGTGATCTCTTATTAAGAGATAAAATTGTTTCTTCGGTAAACCAGGATATTGTATCATTCTTACAAGAACGTAATCCGACTAGTATCGAGCAAATGGAAAAATTAGGTCAACAATTTTCCGTTGCTCATCCAAACTTGTCATTGAGCAGAGCAAAAGTCTGGGACTCATCTACTGCGTGTGCTGCGACGCACGGGAGATCGCGCACTCGTAACTTGGATAGACGATATAATCATAGAGAAAATAATCACACATCCTATAGGGGTAAATATAATTTTTACCATAATCGCTCACCTTCACGGGGTAGAGACAGGCATAATTTCAACAATTATAACAATAACCAATGGTATCGAAATAACCAGTATTCACACAACAAATATACTGACAATCATAATTTGTCACCGCGGGGTCGCCATTATGACAGGGACAACAATGGACATTCTCATTCAGACAATTTTTCAGATCGCAGAAGATCTCACTTCGTTAGAAGTCATAATAGAACACGCTCACAGGCCAATGCTTGTCAGACGGTAGATAGAAATGTCAGTAATGACATTCATTCAACCAATAATCATGCCAATGCGTGTAACGTTGATTTAGAAAATTCTAATAATTGTACAGAATGTAAGATGTTATTTCAACCTGGAGCTACACCACGGCTTAAATGTGGACATGCCTTACCAGTGTTGTCATCTTATGACGGTGTTGGTACTCTCACTTTACATAATGGGTTTTTGTTTAACACTCCAATTAAAATTTTAAGGGACACGGGTTGCACAACGGTCGGGATTAGAAGGTCGTTAATCCCTCCGTCTTGTTTCACTGGAACGTCAGTGAAATGCATAACTTTCGGAGGCACGGTAGAGATATATCCCATGGCCGACGTAACAATAACCACGCCATTCTTTACTGGGAAAGTTCGTGTATGTGTTCTCAACAAGCCTTGCTGTGACTTGATTTTGGGAAACATAAAGGGTATAAAAGAATGTTCTACTGATGAAATTTCTGCATGGGAAAGAGAATATCTTTCTTTATCCAATGCTGTGACTACTAGAGCACAGCTGGTTGCAGAAGCAAATGAACTTAACGATAGCAATAATATCCCACACGTGGCAACAAGTCATTACATAAATAAAAATGCATTCATTAACCAACAAAAAGATGACTCTTCTTTGGGATTTTTATTCACTTTAGCTACGGCTAAAACTATTACACATACAAATAATGCCAGACATTGGTATCAATTTCATGACAATATTTTGATACGTTGTTTTGACAATTATTCTTCGGTACTCAGACAAATAGTAGTACCTACGTCATTTCGATCACTAGTTTTTATCTAATGCACATGATGTTCCTTTTGCGGGTCATATGGGGATTGCCCGCACAGCTTATAGATTGATGGCACATTTTTTTTGGCCAGGGGTTCATAAGGACGTCGCAACGTTTTGTAAATCATGCACTGTTTGTCAGGGAGTTGCACGGAGGGATGCGCATCAGTTTGCACCCCTACAGACCACAGATATCTCTGTGCGTCCTTTTTATAAGATGGCTGTCGACATAATCGGGCCTCTTCCGGTGTTATCATCCAGAGGATTCCGCTTCATCTTAACGTGTATCGATCTATGCACCAGATGGCCTGAAGCCATACCTGTTAAGTCCATAACAACAATGTCATGTGTTTTGGGCTCAAAAATGCACCTGCAACATTGAGTTTTGTCAAACGGATGATGCGTCGAGTATTAAAGCAGATTTGGGTAACAACAATGTTTCCCCGTTCTGACCTAATATCTTATATAGATGATATTTGCATGTTTCATGACACATGGGAAGAGCATGTAGATGGTATACAATCTTTACTCCTGACACTAAGAATACACAATCTCACAGCCCGTCCATCCAAAATAGAAATTGGATTCAATGAAATTTCATTTCTAGGACACAAAATTGGCAGACATGTAATACAACCTGATGAATCTAATTTAAAACGCATACTTGATCTTACAATCCCAACTACAAAGAAGCAAGTACGGAGTCTATTAGGATTGGTGAATTTTTACCACAAGTTTATTCCAAGGTTCTCGTCTTTGACTGCTGTCTTATCTGATCTAACTAAAAGAGGTATGCCTAACAAAGTAGTTTGGACAGAACAATGTAACCATGCATTACAAAACATTAAGACTCATTTTTCACAGTATCCTATATTAAGACTGCCAGATTTAAAAAGATCATTTACTGTTGTAACAGATGCTTCGCTCCATGCAATAGGCGGGTGTTTGGGACAAAGTTTTGATGGCAAGTTTCATCCGATCTACTACTTGAGTAGGAAACTGTCGGAAGCCGAATCCAAATACTCTATTTTCGACAGAGAACTTTTGGGTATAGTATGGACTTTGAATAAACTTCAAAAGTATGTGGTAGGTACGCATTTTACTATAATGACAGATCAGAGATCATTAACGTATCTGCAGACCTGTAAATCACCAAGTGCAAGACTTACGAGATTTGCACTGCAGTTGCAAGCGTATGACTGTGATATCGTCCATATAGAAGGACATAATAATGTAATCGCTGATACTCTGTCAAGAGTAATACATTGAACTATGTAACTGTCCTGGGTACAGGAAGTGACAACAAACATTGTTTATGTTCATAATCAATTGATAGGTAGATTATATAGCGATATTTTCGTAGCATTAATATGTTGCTCACAAGTTGTTGCCACATATTTTAACTGCATTTCACTCATCGTGATATCATTTCACTCATTGCTTGAATTTGATTTTCCTTTTCATCATTATAGTTAAGTATAGTTAATGATGACCTGGAAACCTGCAGTTTCCAGTAGCGCGCAGGGGGGGTAATATGTGGTGTCTGCCCATGCACACCACATGTTAGATTTATTGAGTTTGAGTTAGTGCTGATAAATGCGGCACTATTTGGGATATTGAAAATAAGGCGCACCGGAAAATGACACAGAGTTGTTGTTGATATGTGAATGGCCAAGGTGAAGAAAAACCTTGAGCTTTGTGACAGCTGTGTTTTGGCTGTGTTTGCTTTTAAGTTCCAGTAGGAACCTATTACGAAGTGTTTACCTTCTGACAGGAGATGGTTTGTACAAGAGCTCGAATACTCTTGAAATAAAATTAATATGTGTGGAGAGAGTTAAGAAATAAGGATTAATTGGGACGAACGAGTATGCATGCTACAAGGAATATCAGTTATTAAAAGATGTCGAATTCGTTTCAAAAGAAGACTGTTTTAGTTCCTCATTGGTCAGTTAAAGAACCTGCATGTGTGTTGTGAAGTATGGAACAAAACTATGAAAAGTGAGAGATTTTACCCGGGATGTAACGGGGTAACGAGCATTATTATGAGCAACCGCCGGGGCAATCAAATATACATTAACAAAATCAACATATACATTAACTGTGGACAGGGGTAGCAATTTACCGGAAATAATAATAAACAAACACAAAATATATTCGAACAGCGCCCCACCACACAAAGGATCCCACGCTATTACGAAAACCCGAAATAGCGCCGGTCTCTCTCTTTCCCCCTCTCTCTCTTAACACTTCCCATTAACTTAGACGCTGGCCATAACTGCCAAAAGTGCGTCTTCACACCTACTGCGACATGTCTCATTTCTGAGCTATGCAGATTGGCGCCTTCCACACCTCACGCCGAGAAACTAGCCGAAGAAAAACTCGTGTCAGATGAAAATGTAGACACATGTCTGCTCTCTATGTCTGACGAGACGAATTCTCACAGTATTTCGTTCACATCCACGGACTGACATCTTACGCAATAAAATGCGTTACTAGTATGAGAAAAGAAACGGCAAAGTCAGAATGGGAAAGTAATATTTTGTCGCAAACGAACGAATGCGAAAAACAGGAAAAGGATAAAAGAGCGATAATAAAGTAGAGGACACGGGTAAAAAAGAAAAGAATATAGAAAATTTATTGATCATAAATCTCTATGCGACCGCTGTGACATATCGAGATGAGGTTCTGGATGCATTGGTTGCTTCTGCGTTCACAAATTATCCAGACTTGCAGCTTCTCAGCAGGATAACGCACGTGCGCACACCGCATGCATTACGCAGCAATATCTACAGCAGCAGAAAATTGTGACGGTTGATTGGCCTGCCCTATCACCAGACATGTCCCCTATAAAACATCTGTGGGACGAGCTTGGACGCCGAGTCTACAGGCAAGGTTCTCCAGCTAATCTGCAACAGCTCGAAGCTGCTCTTACACGTGAATGGGATTTGATTCCCCGGAATTTCCTTCAGAGACTTGTGCGTTCCATGCGAAGCCGCTGCCAAGCTTGTTTGCAAGCACACGGTGGACATACCAGATACTGAGGATAGTGTGAATGAATTTTTTTATTGGTTGCATTTTTGGTTTTCTCCCTTGCCTGCACAGAATGCAATGAATTTCATAACAATCAAATGTACAAATTAATGACCAGCATGGATTCATAGGAAAATGAATAAAGATTCCAAATATGTAAACTTGTAAACACTTATATTTACATTTCACACTCTGTTCCTGGATTATGAAGGTGGTGCGTTTATAATGTGCTTCAGTATATATTGTCATCTTTCAAGTTATGACCAGCATTGACTCTTTCCATTTGATATAATAACTACAACAATGCCAAATAAGGTGAAAATAACTCCATTATAGTAAGGGGACTATTTAGCTGCGTTTTCGTTGATCCACTTTTATTGTTTTTTCCCAAATGCACTTTAAATACAAAGAAAATAAATGTTTTATAATTCTATTGCATAAAAAAAAAAGCTATTGAAAGTTTATTATTTTGTAATAAACCACTAATTCGTAATAGTTTGTGATTATATGTTTTAACATATTAACGGAAATAGTGATTATTTATTACTGACCACCCATATTTAGTCTTTTACAATAGAATGTATGTAACATTAATTTTCATTGTTTTAGTGAATTAAGTGCAATGATAAACGTGGATTCTTAATATTTAAGTTTTCTTTACTTTGTTTCCTTTTTTAGCCTCTTCAGTATTAGTAGTGATCTCCCTTGCAAATATGGTAAATAATTATTTCCCTTACTCACTTAAATCTTTTGCTTATTACATCATGCAGTGTTAGCCTCCGTCATTCACCTCCTCACGTGTATACACACATGCATCACTTTGTTTTAAAACCTGCATTTTTACAGGAATACATGTTTTCGTCATCATCACCATTATCATCAGCATCGAATTCATCATCATTATCATCGTTTTCTTTCGCGCTTCATGTGGGACATGTGACTACCACTGTACCTGGTTCATCTGCAAGAAGCAGACACATTCTCTTGCAGCGGTGATTTTTTTTTTTGGCAATTGATTTTACATGATAAGGTTGCCAGCCCCATGCCAAACCTCATATTAGTCGGCTTGTACGACATGCATGAAGGTGTAGTAGCCTTATTCCTTCTAAAAAATGTTTTAATATGAAAATAATTCTAGATAATTATTTATTTATAAATATATTGATGGCAATAACCAGTGATAATGCAGTCAGTGGAAGTAGTAATGGTTTTTTGAATACAATTGAACTGTGGCAAAATAACAGTAATAATGTTTTGTTACTGTTGTTGAGCTGAGGTGGCGTAGTGGTTAGTGCACTGGCTTCCTAACTCGGTGGTCCATGGTTCGATCCCCAGTTGTGGTGCAATTTTTTAGACAGCATACGGCTCCAGGTCGACCCATCCTCATGAATTGGGTACCAGATCAACTCTGGGAAGGTTAAAGCGGCCGGCGTGATGCTGACCACACCACCTCTAGTGTGCCGATGGTCAAGAAGATATGTGCTCACACCATATTCCCAGTATGCCAGTCAATGATTGGATAACTGGATCCTTTGCCCCTTTACCTTACCTTACTGTTATTAACTTTAAATCAGGGCTGTTGTCCGTTCTACTTTTAATAAGAAAACTATTGTGATTGTTGTACTGTTTTTAAGGGTTAACATCGTAAACAGACAAAATAACAATTTAAGCGATATTTCGCAATATTTAAGAGTAATCACGCCTTTGCTAGTGACAAATAAGGAGGCAACAGTACGAGGAATGGATGATCAGTTGAATAGACATCAATTATGTATGTCACATGATTGTTGATTGCAAGCCCCCTCATTGGCTTTTTTTTTTTTAACTTCTTTGCTAGTGTTACATTTTTTGACTGCGAGCTATAAACTTCTTGAAAAATTATTTGTGGCTGTTTAGTGCATTAAAAGCCTGTGTTTTAAAATATGTTTTTCTTAATTTTTTATTTTCTTCTTTTTAGTGTTATTACTTTTTTTTTTTTTTTTTTAATTTAAGTCAAATGTAATCGATCCGCTAATGGCATTATCAGTTTGCGATAAGCAAGTCCCGAGCACAGGAGGCGGATTTCATTATTCAGTATATTACACGGAAAGTTAATATTATTTTTGTTTTATTTTTTTTTTAAATTTTGATAAGAGTTGTAAATTACATTTTTTTTTTAAATGTACTTATCAGTTGTGTGTATGTCTGTGCACGCGCGTGCGATAGTGTGTGTGTGGAAAAGGGGGGGGGGGGGGGGGAGAGAGAGAGAAGTTTCAATATTTCTCTCAAGAGAGACAATCTTGTTGGAAAGAATACACCTAGATTATTTGCAGTTATCACCCATTTCACTAATGATACAATACAAACAAACAAAATTAATATTAATTTTTATTTTATTCATTTTATTATTTTTACGACTGATTATTGTATTGTCATGGGGAATACACAACTTTGCCAAGTTTCAGAGCTATTGTTAGTGCATTTAAAGCCTGTGATTAAAATATTTTTTAAATATTTTTTATTTTCTTCTTTTTAGTGTTATTTCTTTTTGTTGTTTTTAAATTTAAGTCAAATGTAATCGATCCGTTAATGACATTATCAGTTTGCAATAAACGAGTCCAGAGCACAGGAGGCGGATTTCATTATTCAGTATATTACACGAAAAGTAATTTTTTTTTTTTTTTTAAATTTTGATAAGAGTTGTAAGTTACATTATTTTAAATGTAGTTGTCAGTTGTGTGTATGTCTGTGCACGCGCGTGCGATAGTGTGTGATTTCGGGGGTGGGGGGGGGGGGGGGGGGGGTGTGGGGGGTGGGGGGGGGGGGGGGGGGGGGGGGGGAGAGGGGGCGGAGGGGGGGGGGGGGGGGGGGGGGGAGAGAGAAGTTTCAATATTTCTCTCAAGAGAGACAATCTTGTTGGAAAGAATACACCTAGATTATTTGCAGTGATCGCCCATTTCACTGATGATACAATAAAAACCAAAAAAAAAAAAATATTAATTTTATTTTATTATTTTTACGACTGATTACTGTATTGTCATGGGGAATACACAACTATGCCAAGTTTCAGAGCATTGCTCATCTGGAAGTAATTGAAAAATCGATTGCAAGATTTGAAGGTGATAAGAGAGTGACAAGAGAGTGACATACGTTGCAAGTTAAATAAAAGCCTGTAAAAATAGACAACTTTGATTGGAACTAGACACAAGTAGATAAATAACATCAATATAATATGAAACTAGAAAACAAGCACTAGACACTAGTAGGTGAGTAACATCAAAATAATACTGACATATACACCTTTTACTAGAACTAAACATATGTAGGTTATCTGAAACAGCTTGTAACCTACATGTATGCACGTACTTCAGGGACCAGGCCAGGGATTTAATGTGCTACGCCTTTGCACGTGTCCAGATAGTCCATCAATTACTGTCCTTCGGTTTAATGCACGCACAGATTTCTACCAATATACAGCTCTTTCTTTTAATTGACATTAATGAGACAATGGGAAATGTGTCCGCACAATTACGGCCTGGAAATTATACACGTTTCCAATTTATGCGGAAAATGGAATCTCGACAACGAAATGCTGAGACGGTTCTGGGAGGATATAACCAAGAGATGAATAGATTAGTTACAAGTGCACTAAAATGTGTAGGCGCTGAGAGGTTCTATTTTTTTGTTTTAATTAATTTACAGGCGAACCTGAAACCTGTGGAAGCATTCTAAAGCGGTGTAGCCTTTATGCGTGTTGCTTTAGGATCCGAAGTTTAGATTGTCATGTAGCATTGGTCTACCGTGTGCTATATTTTGTAGTTTGGTTATGTATAGTTTATAGCTATATTTCATATTTTGTATTATATTGGTGCTACATTTTGTTGTATGTTTGTAGGATGGTTCGTTACATATTGTTTGTTTTTGTTAATGTTGAAGTTTGGATTATGTATGTGCTATATTTATATTATGTTTGTGCTATATTTATATTATGTCTGTGCTATAGTTTATATTATGTTCGTACTATAGTCACTGGCGGATTCAAGGGTGGTGGGCGACTCTCCCCCCCCCCCCCACCATTGGGACTTTAAAAACATTTATTTTATATCAACCGCTCCAGTTCCCCCCCCCCACTTGTTATAAATAGTTGTGTTTTTTCATCAAAATGAATATTTTTGAGTTACTATATAATATAAACTATCAAGTCACATTTTTTTCAAAATTCGTTAATTTGTTTTTTAATTGTCTAAAAATATTTGTAAATAAGTAGCGGGGAGCCTTATCATTTCCTGAGATGGGATCCATTGATTGACAACTGTTTTTAATGTTGACATAGTTTGTTGTGTACTACTCAAGTAATCCAGCTGTGCATTGTTTTGGCTTTTCGGAATTGCAATTACTGACAATGCGTCTGTAAAGAAAGCAACTTGTCTCTCGATGGTTTAAAATGCATTTGATAACAACCATGAAAGCGGTCAGAAAAACTTTTTTTCTTTACTGGTTACTAGATCACAAAGTACGAGCGAGTCATGGAATAATTGGGTGTAAATATGTTCCGTAATACTTCTTCTTCGTCGTCCTGATAAGGACGGTGGTTGCGTTAAGTCCGTTTACAGTGGAGCTGCGACGTTTGCGCCTTTCGGCCGACACATCCTACTTCAGCACGGCATTGTTTGGGACAGGGTTAGCCTTCCCTCTTCAATCCCTACTCACTCAGCCAGACTGCAGTAATGCAGCCTGCTTCCAGGACCACCACTTGGAGGTGGAGTAGGGTCTTGGTCAGCTCTGGTTCGCTGACCCTGACGCAAGCAGTCTAGCTATGGGAGGGAATCAATTACAGACATTTGTCCAAATGAAATTAACATTAATGAACATGATGTTTGTTGCTGTAGTTTGTTGTATTGTAGCGAGAGGAAAGATAGAATGATGATGATAATATCCTGGACAAATAGATGTATCAGATGATACCAGGATAGTGCCATATAAGAGACTGGTCTTAAAAGAAATACCACATTCTCTGAAAAGAGTAATGGCGTATCGACATCAAAGGTATAGTCAAGCTGTATAGGTTCCTAGATGAGATGGTAATGTACTATCTTAGGTTCCTATGGTGCCCTTCTCCAGACTAACCTTAGACACTGACTCTGCTAGGGGTACTTAACTAACCAACATGAATTATGAACCAAACTTAAATAATTCAATAAAGACTGTTGGTACAATTTATAATTTATTTATGTACAAGATCTTTCTTTGTTCTGTTGGCTAATTTTCAAATAAACTCAAATTGATTGAAAATAGATAGATATATATATATATATATATATATATATATATATATATATATATATATATATATATATATATATATATATATATATATATATATATATATATATATATATATATATATATATATATATATATATATATATATATATATATATATATATATATATATATATATATATATATATATATATATATATATATATATATATATATATATATATATATATATATATATATATATATATATATATATATATATATATAGTTTCACTGTCAAGTATTTATATTACATTTAAAGTTAATTAAAGTTCATCTTCATCTGTTTTCTTGATCTTTGATGAAAACTGTCTTTCTTCTGTGCTAAACTTGAACACATGTTAATAGTATTATCTCACAAGTTATATTGGCATTTGCTATGTTCTTTAACACCACATACTTGTTTCATCATTTCAATGTTCACTTGTAAAGAATAAACTCGAAGGTTATATGTTCCATAGTCTTTAGATTCTTATAATCTTTTGTTTTTAATGTCTTTTGTTTGGTATGGTTTTTTGTAAAGTCAAGTAGCCCCAAACAAGGCTACTTATCTTTGAAACGTTCTTCTAGGCCTGGCCCAGCAATGGAACTGGAAAGAATCCAACAACTGCGGTTCTTCCAATCGTAAAGGTGACACTGTTGAAGACCCTCTGACATTTGACAAGGGCTCAGAACAACAAAAGCTTCCCCCAGCTGACTTAGGCACGTAGAATTCAGTAAACTCTTCAAGGCAGGATATAACCTGAAATATAATATATATATATAACCTCCGTAGTATCTCTCACTGATTCCCTAACCAGTCAGGAGGTAAAATGAGACAGATCAGACAAGATGTGGTTACTCATGAGAATCAAAGCAAGTCAAAAATAACATAATTCATTTAATTAATAGCATACTATTCCAGTAACTCTCTGGTTACAGGTTGTCCATGATTTGCTTCCTTACAATCAGATGGCCTTGTGGAAAGAGTTATGTTCAAACTCTATTTGTACAGTAAAATAATTGCTTTCATTCTTTCCATCTTTCCAATAAGGTGGTCCATTCCAGCAAGCTTAATATCTTCAAAATACTTTCCTAATAACTAACATCACAATCTACACGTCCATCTGCTTTCATTTCACAATTAAATTGAGCTAACACAGGTTTGAATTCCCTCCAAGAATTACACAGTGATTTCACACACACTTATCCACTTCTATAAGGCACATATTAATAATATAATTATATATACATATGTAATTACATTCGTTTTTACCCTCAAATACATGCAGACCGGCTTTTAATGGCTCTACAGACTGTGTTACCCTGCAGATGGCAATGGAGTCTGGTAGTAGACGATTTCGCTCTTGTCTGAAGTTTTGAATGGTGTGACAACTGAATGACTATTGATACCTTCCGCCTTTTATAGGTCAAGGTTTCCCGTACGAGAAAGCATCAAGGTCAAAGTATTTTGCAGACTAGGAAAAGAGAAAATCATAGGCGTCCTGTGCTAATTTGAAAAACTTGAAATCGTTCTAGTTTTTTATCTCTGAACGCATTTCCTTCATCCAAAGCTTATATTTTTCTTAGAGCTAAGCTCTATCTATTGCAGTATCTCTCTTATGTCTAGATTAACCCGACTTTTTACTGGAGCAGCCTAAACATGGCAAAGCACAACATGGTTCATGCCTCGATGCATTAAATACTCATTTTCTCCGGTTCTACACCACTTCCATCGAAATTATAGATATCTGCCAATAGCTAATGATCCCTATTATCGAATTATGTTCCTCATCATTGATATATTCCGTTCATATCTGCACATTGCCTTTCGAAATATTGTCAACATCTACACTTTCTCGTCTTCTTACTAAAAGGCCTTACAAAATATTAGCATTGCATGTACCGAGCTGCGGTTTTGATTGGTTGTTTGACTTCTCGGAATTTCTGTACGGTGTAATGTTTTGAATGATAGCCGAGATAGGATTCAGACTCACCACATGTATATTTGTTGACTTTAGTTCTTTTATACATTCTATGTGGGTTTCATCATCATCATCCCACGGAGCACAGCCATCAACAAAGCATCAACATCATGTGCCATCACCTATCCTGTGCCATCCTTTCAAGTACTTTCCATGTCTCTACTATCAATTTCATAGCTGTCTCCAGTTGTCTTCCCCGTGTGTTTTTTTTTGTTGGTCTTTCTCTCTCTATCCCTCTATATCTCTTACCCTGGATATTCCAGAAAAGGGACTGCCTTGTAATAGCTTGTCTTAATTTATGTCCTATTTGGGAGCCGCGCTAGCGTAGTGGTTACAACACCGCTCTGGCGACCGGGTGATTCAGGATCAAACCCGGGCGACGGCATTTGAGGATTTTTCGTCGACCGGGAATTGGACTGGATTAACTCGAGACCTGGCGAGGACATTTGAAGGAGTGTCGTCGACCAGGGATTGGCGGCTCCTGAGCCGACCCAGCTGCAATGGGTACCTCCGAAATCGGAGAGTATTTGCCTGAATGGCGAGGGGCACCTGTCTCTGTACAAGTAAAAAGGGATACTCACGTAAAATCAATGTCAGGTTAGACATAGTAATAACCTGAGATTTCGCCTCGAGTATTAGCGGGCGTACGCAAAAAAAAAAAAAAAAAAAAAAAAAAAAAAAAAAAAAAAAAAAAAATCCTATTTAATACCAGCATCTAGTGCTCACCTAATGCTCCACTTGTTATCTGGTTCCTTCCATTAGTTCCACATCAGTGATCTTATGGTTTTTTAGTTCGGTTTGGTGTTTAGGACCATCATCATTGCACACGGACAACTCCATCAGTACTCTGATCTCCTCCCTTAGGTCACACATGGAGGATCTCAGAACAGTGCACAAACTGCGTAGTACCGGCGAGGATCCTAATGTCTGTGTGTGTGTGTGTGTGTGTGTGTGTGTGTGTGTGTGTGTGTGTGTGTGTGTGTGTGTGTGTGTGTGTGTGTGTGTGTGTGTGTGTGCACCAACGGGCTGATCACCCGTTTGCCAGTCACTTTGATTACGGAAACAACGACGAACGGATTGATTTTTCGTTGCCCTAAAGACGCCATTAGGCGTGATGGGAACAACGGCAAAGAAAATCTATTCGCTGTTGCCCTTAAGACGCCACTAGGCGTAATGGCCACTGACTGCTTTGCCGGTCGTTGGCTAAGGACGGAAGAAGAAGAAGTGTGTGTGTGTGTGTGTGTGTGTGTGTGTGTGTGTGTGTGTGTGTGTGTGTGTGTGTGGAGGAATCACGCATAAATATTTTCGTGGTGGGTAGGTTTCCTAATTTTTAAATTTTGCCAGGGCAGCGGCCGTATGGCCTACTCTTTACGATTTCCAACTGCCAAGGTATTTTTAACGTGCGCAACTTGCACACGGGACTTCCTTTCTTTTTTTTTCACCCTCATCTGAGAACGCTCGGCATCCGATCTCACTATCCATGAGACATCTTTAGGAACCACCGGAAAAAAAATGTCCTTCAGTTATATTCCCTGTACTGTGAGCGAAACTGGTACCTTTAGAATTAGAGGTGGTCGCTTTACCTCTTAGCCACTCCAACCCCAAACTAATTAATGATGTCGATTTTTATTTTGTATATTTATCCCTTTTCTTTCAGGTTCATGTAGCCTACACTCACTAGCAACTTATTTAGCTCCTTACAATTTGATACCGTCATTGCAACACCTGCATTTCAAAATCGGCTGCATCCTAAAATCCGTAAGAGAAGATGGAAATTCATTGTATCGTAATGAGCATGTCTGTTATAGAAATTACCAGCGAGTTTTGTTCAGCTACGGAAACCGCCCCACACATCTCGGCTATTACGTCTGTCAAAGTCCAATCTCTGTCACTTCCGCCATAAACGGTCCAACTTCCGCTACAGGAAAATGACCCCCAGTCAGGTTAGGGTTATTGGTAGTTTCGTCTGCCTTATAAACCTGCTGGATTGGCAATTGTCGATAATGATTTAAGGCTCTTCCGGCCTTCAAAGCCTTTGTCTCCTCAGGGATAATATAAGCCTAGGACAGTTTAATTACTGTGAAGTCTTTGTAATAGCCTGAACTGTCTACCTTCCAAATCCACTCGTCCATTGGGTGATGAGTTTTATCTTTGAATGGTTTTACTAGTATGGCTCTTTGTCTGTTTCTCTTACTTGTCTGTCTGTTATCTTGAATATTTCGCTACTTTGTTTGATTTGCTTCTTTTGATTCTTCCTAACAACTTCAGTTTTGTTTGTCTTTCTGGCGCGAGCTCAGCGTCCTAGCCATGGTTGTGTTTCTCGTCTTTGCTACAGTCAACGGAAACGCCATCGGACGTGTCGTCATTAATATCGTCGGTAGAATAAGTGTGCCGGGAGAAGAGATAATACCTTGCCCTGAGGTTTGCTGATGGTACAGATAACGTTATGTTGTCAGTGAGGCGGTCACGTGTCACGTTGTTCCGTTTCTAATTGTCGTATCTGTGGAGATGCGCAAGTCAAAAGTATTACTGCAGTTACGACAAGATCCACAGAATAATATAAAGCGGCCAGTAGTTGCAGGAAGCCTCGTGGAGTTCCCTGGAGTCTCTTGGGAGGCAAAGAAAAAAAAAGGATACTGCTTCTTTGGGCATCTCGTAATGTGAGGTTATACTTGGAGCTGTTGCACGGGATTGTCTGCCCTGCTCAGCAGTAGTGGTCAACAGTGGCCAAACTTAGAGTATAATGATGAAGGTATTCAAAGGCTTCAACCTTCGCTCAAGGTCACTCTTGGCAGAGCTATAAATAGAAGGAGGATGCATCTACTTCAGGGAGGCTGACAGAAATTTTATGAAATCAAGCATAACAACTGAGATCTTCTGTCGTGAACTTTTTATCTTCCCGCCCCTTCTGTGAAGAAAATAAATTTGCTCGTGTTGTCTGAGTCCTCAACTAAAATAATTCAGTAAAATCTTAATCTAAAACCTCTTTATATTTATATATTTAAAACAATATGATGCATACGGGTGCAGACATACAATTCACTCAATAGTGATTAACCCAACTACAGCCTTAAAGTTACAAATAAACAAGTTTATAATCACTTAGAGTTGTAAAAGGTTTTTAAAAATAACGTTGTTTAGAATAATGAAGCGATGATACTTATCATCTTCGGATGATTTATATTGTGATAGAAAACTTGTGAAATGTTCCTTGATTTCGCTTGTTTGCTACTTAGCTTGTAGTGTGGAGTCTGTTAGCGTCTGCTTCAGCCGCTTTTGGTTCCCCGCAGTGCATTGGACTGTCCTTATCGATAGTCAAAAATTGTAACAGCTGCACGTCTCTTGCACAAAGACGAGGTAACTGCTCTGGTTGTCAAGTCAGGCAGAGACACAGACAGACAGGCAGACAGACAGAAAGACAGATAGACAGACAGACAGGTAGAGAGACAGACAGACATGCAGAGACAAGCAGGAAGAAAGACAGACCAACAGATAGATAGATAGATAGATAGATAGATAGATAGATAGATAGATAGATAGATAGATAGATAGATAGATAGATAGATAGATAGACAGACAGACAGACAGACCGACCGACCGACCGACCGACCGACCGACCGACCGACCGACCGACCGACCGACCGACCGACCGACCGACCGACCGACCGACCGACCGACCGACCGACCGACCGACCGACCGACCGACAGACAGACAGACAGACAGACAGACAGACAGACAGACAGACAGACAGACAGACAGACAGATAGATAGATAGATAGATAGATAGATAGATAGATAGATAGATAGATAGATAGATAGATAGATAGATAGATAGATAGATAGATAGATAGATAGATATGTGATGGGGCCGGGAAGACAACCCTGAGGCCCCACCCCCACTTCAGTTCAAGGCATGTTTGTCGCCCATATATTTTCGGTCGGCCCACGTGACTGTCAGCTCACGTGACGGCGCGAGCCTGGGTTGTGAAAAATCTGAAGTAGAAGATATGTAATGAGGTCATAATAATGCCTAGAAATTAATTGTGGTGTATAGTTGTGAGTCATATTTGATATTCGTGTGTTATATTAAATAGCTGTAGGTTTTATTTGTGTTTTCGTTATTCCTAAAGCGATAATCGCGTGTGATATTTAAGTAGCCAAGATTAATAACGCCCAGCGCGCAGTAAGTGAGTGATGCGCCATAGGGCCTATATAAAGAGTGAGATAACCAGCAGCGGCCCTTTTTAAGTATCAGCCCAGACGAGAGAGAACGAAACGAGGCGCCCTGTGTACCCACACAGAAGAACACAAAGACATGACACATTAGCAATCAGGCACTGTTGGGTGTTTGTTTAGTTTTGTTTTGTTATGTTCGCTAGTTTATTTGTTTAATGTTTGCTTTGTCACTGAATGGGTTGTAAAAATAAATACAGCCCTTGCCTCAGAATAAGAGTTTTTATTGTTGTTCGGGTCGGTGCGAGTGTGAAAAGAGAGTGATCACATATCACAATATAATCATCATCATCATCATTCTCGCCCACCCTATCACAATTGGCGTCGTCGGCAGGATCGGCAGACAGTGACACCGAGCAAACAGCAAACGAACAAATATTGTAAACACCCAGCAGTGCGGTCTTGCAGCAAGATGGCTAATGCGCATATGAAGGTAGTGTACGTGGAGGAGCATGAGATAAGGCTATTTAGTGGAGAGGGGAGCCCCACTTGGCAAGAGTTTGTGGAGGATGTGGAAGCCGCGTGGAAGGTGGCGCCTTTTTGTGCAGAAGACAAGTTAGACATGATATGGAACAACGTTACACTATGGGTATCTAGAGAATTACGGATACATGGTGGAGCCAAGGCCAGCCCTGAGCAGTTACTCAAGATAATAGAAAGAGCCTACAGCGAGCAACAACCAGTCAGTGAGATGACCAGGAATTTCCCTTGGGAATATGCTGTTTATGGTGAAAGTAAAAAGCCCGAGACACTGGTCCAGATAGCAAGTGCAGAAGTTCAGAAGGAGAAGGAGGCACTCAGAGCAGAATTATCCTTCCTAAAGTCCCAGATAGCACAGATGGCAGAGGCCAGTTCGCCAGCACAAGAGGAGGTGCAGAGAAAGAGAGCACCGTGCCAGCCGCTGGAACAGCCAACGCAAGACGAGGGGGTGTGTCCGCGGGAACAGCCAACGCAAGACGAACAGGTGTGTCCGCGGGAGCAGCCAACGCAAGACGAGGAGGTGTGTCCGCAGGAACCTCAACTAGACCTTCTTGTATGTGAGAGTCAGGCTGTTGTCAAGGAAAGCTGTGAGCTGACAGCACCAACAAACGCAGTGGCACCGACAAGGCAGAAAGGGATGTGCAAGTGGTATAGTGTCCACAGGGGATGGGGGTTCATCACGCCAGATGATGGAGGTATTGATGTATTCGTACATCAGACCAAGATCTACAGAAAGGGATTCCGGAGTCTGGCGAAGAATGAACGAGTAGAGTTTGACAGCAAACCATCGGCCCAGGGCATGGAAGCAATTTATGTATGCGGCATTGACGGTCAAGAGTGTAAGGGCAGCAGGAAGCGACCCATGGCACAGAGGAAGCCCAGAAAGATAAGATGCTACAATTGTGGAGACTTGTCAGACCACATGGCAGCCAAGTGCCCTCAAGGCCCGCTTCCGAAGAGATGTTTTCGATGCAAGTCCACTGAACACTTGATATCTACCTGTCAATCAAGGAGCTCTTTCCCGAAGCGTACTGTCACAACCAGGTTGCCTTTAGGGCGCAAGCCAAGAGATGGCCACGACAACAGTCACACTAAGGGCGCCGAGAAAATTGGTCGTCGTGCAGGGGAGGAAACCCGTCCTAAGCAGATAGGAGGGAGTGCAAATCAAGGTTCAGCAGAGGAGACTCATCAAAGGCAGATTGTGGGGAACGTAAGCCACCGTCCACACAAGATGAGTGGAAAGCACGTCAAGAGCGATCTCTCTTCAAACTCGACAGCTGCAAGCACTGACAGGCAGATGTCACGGGCAGACAGCGACGCGGCACCGGTGAGCGAGTCTTCAAGACCACAGCGGCTGACAGCCCGACAACGTACAACTGGAGACATGACGACCAAGAGTGTCTCCAGCCGGGTTGTACCGAATACAGAATCTGAGCCCAAAACATCGCCGCTGAGAAATAATCAAGCGCAGCACCAACGATCCGAGAGATTTCGACTGAAGCGCCAGAGGTAGTGATGAGGTAGTGATGTTGTCGGGACGACAACAAAATCAGGAGGGAGATATGTGATGGGGCCGGGAAGACACCCCTGAGGCCCCACCCCCACTTCAGTTCAAGGCATGTTTGTCGCCCATATATTTTCGGTCGGCCCACGTGACTGTCAGCTCACGTGACGGCGCGAGCCTAAGTTGTGAAAAATCTGAAGTAGAAGATATGTAATGAGGTCATAATAATGCCTAGAAATTAATTGTGGTGTATAGTTGTGAGTCATATTTGATATTCGTGTGTTATATTAAATAGCTGTAGGTTTTATTTGTGTTTTCGCTATTCCTAAAGCGATAATCGCGTGTGATATTTAAGTAGCCAAGATTAATACGCCCAGCGCGCAGTAAGTGAGTGATGCGCCATAGGGCCTATAAAAAGAATGCGATAACCAGCAGCGGCCCTTTTTAAGTATCAGCCCAGACGAGAGAGAACGAAACGAGGCGCCCTGTGTACCCACACAGAAGAACACAAAGACATGACACATTAGCAATCAGGCACTGTTGGGTGTTTGTTTTGTTTTGTTTTGTTATGTTCGCTAGTTTATTTGTTTAATGTTTGCTTTGTCACTGAATGGGTTGTAAAAATAAATACAGCCCCTGCCTCAGAATAAGAGTTTTTATTGTTGTTCGGGTCGGTGCGAGTGTGAAAAGAGAGTGATCACATATCACAATATAATCATCATCATCATTCTCGCCCAACCTATCACAGATAGATAGATAGATAGATAGATAGATAGATAGATAGATAGATAGATAGATAGATAGATAGATAGATAGATAGATAGATAGATAGATAGATAGATAGATAGATAGATGGATGGATGGATGGATGGATGGATGGATGGATGGATGGATGGATGGATGGATGGATGGATGGATGGATGGATGGATGGATGGATGGATAGATAGATAGATAGATAGATAGATAGATAGATAGATAGATAGATAGATAGATAGATAGATAGATAGATAGATAGATAGATAGATAGATAGATAGATAGATAGATAGATAGATAGATAGATAGATAGATAGATAGATAGATACTGAATCAGCTTTTCATTCGAGTAACATAACATTGTTTCTACGTGATAGTAATACAGCGTTTCTCATATCTTGTAAAAATGTGAAATTCGAGGTAAGACTCTTCTTCGGCTGTTTATTTTTAAGAAAGCAACTACAAATACACAGACAAAGTAAGCAAATTTGTAATAGATAACAGCAGAAACAAGGCAAAATAGAAGTTGTACAAAGGTCGTTTGCTGTTTTATTTTTCTCCCAATGTGTTTGACGTTTATATTATATTTTCCGCTTCACTTACTTACCTTTTTTCTTGTTCTATAATAATAATAATAATAATAGCCCCTTCAGTCATAACTGACTATGGGAATGCGCCCCTGAGGTGGCAGCCCTCAGCTGCTTATTTTCCTGGTGCTCCTTTCGACGTTTTCTCCTCACCTCTGCTTCTTGTGTGAGCCTCTCTTCGTCCAATCTGAGGTGGTGCCGTAAATAGCATCGCCACTTAGTGCGATCGGCAGCTTCATCCTCCCATGTTGCTGGATCCATGTCCAGTGCCCTCATATCTCTCTTGCACACATCTTTGAACCTCAGCTGTGGTCGCCCAACTGTTCTCTTGCCATCTGCTAATTGTCCGTAAAAGATATCTTTTGGGATGCGACCATCTTCCATGCGGCGAACATGGTCAAGCCAGCGAAGTCTGCGCTGTCTAAGCAGCGTATACATACTTTGAAGGCCAGCACGTGACAACACCTCGACATTTGTCACTTTATCTTTCCACGAGATGCCGAGGATGCGGCGTAAACACCGCAGATGGAAGGTATTGAGCCTTCTTTCTTGCTTAGCATAGGTCGTCCAGGTCTCGCTGCCATATAGGAGTGTGCTGGTGACGCAGGCATTATATACCGCAGCTTTGGTCTTCATTGTGAGTTTAGAGTTTCCCCAAACACGCGATGTCAGGCGGGCAAAGGTAGCTGCAGCTTTGCCAATGCGGCTGTCGATTTCTGTATCCAGTGAGAGTTTGTCATTGATGGTAGACCCTAGGTATGTGAAGTGGTGCACCACTGCCAATTCATAGTTATCGATAGTGATAACTGGTGCAGCACCCACATCCTGACTCAGCACATTCGTTTTCTTTAGACTTATTGTGAGGCCAAAGTCCTTGCATGCTTTAGTGAAGCGATTCATCAAGCTCTGAAGCTCCTGTTGGCTTTGAGTGACGACTGCAGCATCATCAGCGAACAACAAGTCTCTTATAGTGACCCTTCTGATTTTTGTTTTTGCCTTCAGCCTTGAAAGATTAAACAGACGGCCATCTGACCTAGTGTGAAGGCATATTCCTTCAGTTGCATCTCTGAATGCATGTTTCAAGAGTACGGCAAAGAAGATTCCGAAGAGGGTCGGAGCCAGAACACAGCCTTGTTTAACGCCACTTCGTTTTCTTGTTCTATTACATGCATATTCTAGTTTTACAAGAATAGCAGGACAAGAAATATTAAACAGCTGTGGTTGAGGGGTCTATGCTTGACAAGTGTTAAGATATAAGACAAGTGTAGGAATTGTCTAGCACGTGTTACTCCTTGCCCATGTGTGAGAGGGCATATCTTGGTTCATTTTTCACTCATTACCTTTCAACTCCTAATTGAGCACTGGACTTGAATAAACACATGTCAAGTCTTCCTGTCACGTGCCATAAGCTCAAGGTCTGTCCATGTCTTCTTTATGCCCGTCATGTCTGTCTCCAGTTTTCTTCTCCACGTGTTGCTTGGTCTTCCTCTATATCTTTTACCCTGGGGTTCCAGAACAAGGACTGCCTTGTAATGCTATCTACAGGTTTTCATAGTGTGTACCTCTCCAGAGTTTCCTTCTCATCTCTTGTTTCATTGGCTCTTGTCTAGTTCTTGTCATTAGTTACACATTAGTGATCTTGTCATTTGTCTAGTTCTTGTCATTAGTTACGCATTAGTGATCTTGTCATCTGTCTAGTTCTTGTCATTAGTTACACATTAGTGATCTTGTCATAAAATTTCAATCCTTTTGTCTATGAATGCACTTATTATGAAAGTCTTTAGCTTTTTTGTTGTTGTTTTAATATCTCGTTTAGCTTTATATAAATAGTTAAAAGTTAATCAACGATAACAATTCAGTTTTTCTTCTTTCACGTTTCTACTACTTTGTTGTGCTTTAACTTTTATGCTAGCTTCTGTTTTTCTTTTACTTTTCTACTGCATATATTCTTCTTCTTGTGTCCTAGTTTCTATTTGAGTGTAAGTTACAAATGTATGACTGTTGTCCTAGTTTCTATTTGAGTGTAAGTTACAAATGTATGACTGTTGTCCTAGTTTCTATTTGAGTGTAAGTTACAAATGTATGACTGTTGCAACTGCTTGATACAAGCTGTTTTATTTCATTATCATTTATGTCTTCTCTCTTTCCCTTCTTCTTGTCCATGCTAGGCCAGGTTTCTTCTACTTTAAAAAAATCGCAATAAATACAGAAATATAAAACATTGGACAACAGAAAAAACAACATAAGTAATAGGCTTAGTTTGGTTTAGTTTTATTTTAAGGACTATCTTCATCACACACGGACAAATCTATCAGAGTTCCAATCTCCTTCCTTTAGATCACACAAGGAGGATCTCATCACAGTGCACGAACTCCGTAGCTCCGGCGAGAATCCCAATGGGGACCTATTGGAATCGCACGTACTATAAATATTTTTGTAGTTGGTAGGTTTCTAATTTTTAAATTTTTCCAGGGCAGCGTCCTTACAGTCTAATCTTCATGATTTCCAACTGCAGAGGGATTTTTAACGTGCGCAACTTGCTCGCAAGACCTCCTATTTTTTCGCCCTTATCCGAGAAGGCTAGGCGCCATATCTCACTACCCAGGAGACCAGGAGGGAGTATGACATCATTAGAACCACTGGTTCTGAAAGAAATTTCCATAAATGATATTCTCTCAACTTGTAACCGAACTCTTGACCACTAGAATTCTGGACGCCATACCTCTTAGCTACTCCGACACCTTCTTCTTCTTCTTTCTGTGGCTTGCAATATTTTGTCTATATGTGCAATGTTGTTTCTTGTGTAAACGTCACTGTCTTTTGTAGTTCATACAGAGGCCCGTATAGTTTTGCTACTCCGACCCCCAATTTATGAGGTTGTGTATGGGACTAGCAACCTTATCATGTAAAACTAATTACATCAGAAACCACTAGGTTTAGAGGACTCGAACCCAGGATCTTCCGAACGGCACCACCGCCTCGCTACATGTTTCAATGCAATGTTGAGATACGTGTATGTGTTCATTAGTGTGTTTGTAGTTCCTGGGGTTTTCTAATAAGACACAGAAGGACAAAGACAGCTGCTACCCAAGCATGTCGTACAAGGTGACTAATATGAGGTGCGTGAGGTTGGCAACACCATCACCTACAACAAAATACTACAACAACCACCGCAGGAATAGCATGTTAATGAATGATGTATGCTTCTTGCAAGTGGCCGAGCTACAGTGGTGGCGGCATGCTCCACAAGCAGCCAAAAGGAACATGATGATGTTGAAGCTCATGTTTAATAAATATTATGATATTTTAATTTCCTCCTTTCTTTTATAATTATTTTAAAAAATATTAATTAGTTAACGAATTCCCCCATTCACCGTCCCACACCCAATTCACAATTGTGGTTCTAACGCTGAGGTTGAAACCGTCGATGGAAACAAAGAAGTGCAGACTGTGATTAGAAGCAAAGATATTAAAGGGACATCACCACCCAGCTAATGTTATTACCCAAACAATTGCCAGGAAAAACCAATATTTGACCACCAATCATTTAGCGATTTGTGCCAAGGAAAATGAAGCCTAGTTTGGAAGTTTCAGATTCCCTCCCCTTATCAGCTGACTGGCTGGTCTGTAACAGTGTTATCGTCTTCTGTCAATTTCTCTGCATTTTCATTTTCATTGTCAACATAATTGTCCTTTGCGTTCCTTGCGGAGCAAGGAAACACTACTGTAGGTGGTGCTCTTGCAGGAAGCCTGCACAAGGCATAACAACGTTTATTTGTATATTCATTATTGTTATCATTTTCCGTTTGGTTGTGTATGGAGCTAGTCCTCTCGCAGGAAAATCTGGCCCTAGCATTCACATGGTCTTGCTGTGGTGGTTTCTGATGCAATTAGTTTTACGTGATAAGGTTGCCGGCTCCTTGCATAAAAACTTATTAGTCTCCTTGAGGGTGCTGCTGTCATATTCTTCTTCTTCTTCGTCCTCGTTCGTCCTGAAAAGGACGTTGGTTGCGTTGTGTCCATTTACAGCAAAGCTGCGATATTTGCGCCTTTCGGCCGACACATCCGATTTCAGCACGGCATTTTTTGGGACCGGGTTAGCCTTCCCTCTTCGATCCCTACTCACTCAGCCAGACTGCAGTGATGCAGCCTGTTTCCAGGACCACCACTTGGAGGTGGAGTAGGGTCTTGGTCAGCTCTGGTTCGCTAACCCTGACGCAAGCAGTCTAGCTATGGGTCGCTGACTGCATTTATCACTGTAGGTGCGTCTTCGGTCCCGTCCTGTTCTTTGTTTGTCTCTTCAACGACCACACGGGGCACACCTTGTGACATTGAAAGGCAAAGGCAGTCCCGTAGCATACACTGCTGTAGGGGAGTGAAGTGTTAGAGAATTTATCATGCCAGGCCCAGCATGTTTATGAAGTTGGGGTGACCAGGTTCACTCCTTGCTGCTTTTTTTTTCTTCCCAAACTTAAGAGCAGAGTCAGATACGCATTTAGACTGCAGCATGATGCTGCCGGGTTTCGATCCGGCAACCCAGTAATGTCGTCGGGAGAGGAAAGCGATTGTCACCTTACATACATTAAACTAGATACAAGCAACAAAGATTTAAATATTACATAGTAATCTGATCCTTTGTTTTGTTTTTTCTTGCAGCTCAAATGTTGGTGTAACAAAAAAAAAAAGCACTCAAGCATTTTCAAACCGAATAGTTTTTTACACGAACCGTCGAAGAATTCTACAACACCGCATCACTTAAGAAATGACTCACCCTGGATAAATCCCATTTAATTGTTATATTTGTTGAGTTTGGTATCAGGCAGCGGCCTTGAAAACAGTTTCGCATTCCTTGTATTACCTTGCTTCTTCCCGTATGAGCACGGGCGTGTAACTAATGTGTACCAAGTCTTCCTGTCCTGTACCGTCCGTTCAAGGTCTTTTCGTGTCTTCTTTGCCACCTTTATGCCCGTGTCTAACTTCCTTCTCCGAAGTTTAGTGTTGTAGTAAGTGTTTATTATTTACTTTTATCTATTTATTTATTTATATATTTTATATCTTGTTACTGCTCTTACCTATTTTAAAAAAAACTTAGATCGCACAGTCTTTTATGTTTGGACACGAGCCCTATTATAACCAATGAAATTGTGTCTAGCTTGAACGGGGCGATACACGAAGAAAACATTTTGTTTTAAATCGCACTTCAAATTGTGCCACGTGATCTCCGGTGGTCTCTGAACAGGCAATGAAAGATTGGGATTGTTCCAAACTCATGCATGTCGTAGTGCCATTTTTGACACACAAAAATTGATGGAGATTCAAACAACCTGAAGCTGTGCATTGCTTTCTTTGACAATATTCAAGTACGTGTCTGAGAGCTTACGAAGAAATAGAAGAAGAAGAAGAAGAAGAAGAAGAAGAAGAAGAAGAAGAAGTAGTAGAAGAAGATGAAGATGATTAAGAAAAAGAAGAAAATGAAGAAGATGAATACGAAGATGAAGAAGAAGAAGAAGAACAAGAAGAACAAGAAGAAGAAGAACAAGAACAAGAACAAGAACAAGAAGAAGAACAATGCAACAAATTTGAGGATGTACATGGGACTGGCAACCTAATCATGTTAAAGAAAGTGGCAGTATATACCGTACATGTGAATGTTTGGTGCAGGCTTCCTGGAAGAAGGACACCTACAGTGGTGGCTCCGTGTTGAGTAAGGAACGCAAACGAAATTTATAATGATGATGATTACCTCAAATTATTTACAGTAAGAATGTTATATTCCCTGTTATGTAATATTTAACAACGTTTATCAAAACTAGGATTTTAAAATTTATATAAACAACAATTTTGCGTAAAGAATCAGCAACCGAAATAGAAACAAAATGTAATAAAAATGAATTAAATGTGATTTAATAACAAAAATATTCTAAAATGTTATTAGACGATCATGTTCTCATTCTGATATGAAATCAGAGCAATTATGCCAAGCAGCAGATAAACAACAACAAAAATGTGAAGAAACGACGATAGAGATATGTGAAATAGTCCAAGTACGAGTTTTGATTATTTCGACCGTCTGAAAATTAAGAAACCATCCAATCAGCTTTTCGGGAAAATACGGAAACTGCGTGCCTTGCACTGTTCTTTGAGTAAAATCTATCGTGAAGACCACCCAACGTTGAGATTACGAATTTTTGTTTTTTTTTTCATTCAGATCCCGGTGCAAGTTGTCCATCAGGAAACGACTGAGAAGTTTAATCATTCAGTTTCATAATAAACCAGACATCCAAAATCTTTTTTATAGTATTCGTTTTTTTCAACATATGTTCAATCTAAAACTAAAGGACTGAATTAAGAAAAAAAATATACAATACAATTGACGTACTCCAGCCAATGTAAGAAATGACGGGAAAGCACGATGATGATGTGATATTTGTTTCAACATCTCCATTTCTCCAGCTTTCCGTTTCTTCTTTATTTTGAAGCTTGACTCGACGGTTACTGAAGACGCCAATGATACCACTGATCTGCTAGTTGACTTTATGAATCCGCAGAGTTCATCTGGAATGTCAACCAGAAGCAGTCTTTGCTCAAAGTCAACATTATGTAGCGTATACGCCTGGAAGGAACCCAGACAATCTTAAAGTATACATTTAGGTGACAGTCTACCATGGCCCCAAAATTAACACCCCAAAAATAAAGATAAAAGAGCTGTTAAGTACTTACTTAGTTGCTCCTCTTCTACCCGGGGGTGTCAAAGTTTGCCAGACAGAGCCATGCTATCATATCAGCTGTCTTCCTTTTGGCCTGGTTCTAGTCGAGTCCTTGGTCCTTCAGAGACTGTCTGATGTTGTCCTCTCAGAGACTGTCTGATGTTGTCCTCTCAGAGTCTGTCTGATGTTATCCTCTCAGAGTCTGTCTGATGTTATCCTCCCAGCGAACTCTGGGTCGTCCTGGGGGTCTGGACTTTTGATATCTCATGAGCTGTTAAGTCATTAACCTAATTACATTCCATTTACATTTATTCACTTTCCTCCCTCCATTATTGACGTGTGGCTCCATGGCTTTATCGCTAATTTATTCTGATAGATTTGAATACAAAGATCCACTGAAGATGAAATGGAATGGAAAAGAAGGAATGAAACACAGAAGAAATGGTGCGTCCTCAGAACAAGAGACTGAATCAGAACATCTATCTATTTCTCGTGGTGTTTTTGGCTGGTTTTTACAAAGTTTATTTATGATTTACAAAATTAATGAGACATTTTACAAAGTTTATTTATGATTTACAAAATTAATGAGACATTTTACAAAGTTTATTTATGATTTACAAAATTAATGAGACATTTTACAAAGTTTACTTGTGATTTACAAAATTAATGAGACATTTTACAAAGTTTATTTATGATTTACAAAATTAATGAGACATTTTACTAAGTTTATTTATGATTTACAAAATTAATGAGACATTTTACAAAGTTTATTTATGATTTACAAAATTAATGAGACATTTTACAAAGTTTATTTATGATTTACAAAATTAATGAGACATTTTACTAAGTTTATTTATGATTTACAAAATTAATGAGACATTTTACAAAGTTTATTTATGATTTACAAAATTAATGAGACATTTTACAAAGTTTATTTATGATTTACAAAATTAATGAGACATTTTACAAAGTTTATTTATGATTTACATAATTAATGAGACATTTTACAAAGTTTATTTATGATTTACAAAATTAATGAGACATTTTACAAAGTTTATTTATGATTTACAAAATTAATGAGACATTTTACAAAGTTTATTTATGATTTACATAATTAATGAGACATTTTACAAAGTTTATTTATGTTTTACAAAATTAATGAGTCATTTTACAAAGTTTATTTATGATTTACAAAATTAATGAGACATTTTACAAAGTATTGATATAATAACAAGAAGAACAAAGGCCAAACACACGTTTATATAATAAATAAAACGTGTTGCTTTCATTGTGGTTCAGAATCACATAACTGCACTCCGGGCAAACTCACAGGTGCTTAGTTTCCCTCAGCCAATGTCGAAGAGTGTGAATGTTGATTGTTCCTGAATCATCGATGTGTGCTGCTCTCTAACACTGTTAATCTCTCTCCACTTGAATATATTTTTTATTTGTTTGCAGCCGTGGCCAGTACCTAATCCTTGCTTCTGCCTGTCTCATCTTTGACATCCTTCTCGATCTTTTAGTGTGAGCATGCTCCTTGGCAGAATGCCCTTAGATCTTTTCTACAAGGTAACTATGGGATTGTGCTTGTAGGCTGGCAACCTCATCACGTTTAAAAATTGCTAGTCATCACAGCTGCATGGGCATGTGTAGCTGCTTGGTATATGCTTCGTGTAAGGAGATTACCTGCCGTGCTGGCTCTATGCTCAGTAAGGAGCTGAAAGAAGACTCCCTGATTAGCAATACATGGCTAAACCATTTATCTGCAATTCTCTTCTCCATGTGATTTTGTCTACCTCGACATCTCTTTTACCCTGGGCATATCAGAACATGGAATGTCTTGTAATGCTATCAACAGGTTTCCTCAGTGTGTGTGTCTTATCTATCGCAAGTGTCTGGCTCTTGACCCCAATTGTGACCTTGCTGACCACTTCAATCATTCTGTTCTACGCAAGTACCCATCCCCCCTCCACTCTACCGTTTGTCTTGAATGTGACTTGATTAATGTATTCAACTAAACAGCAGCAACTTTGGCCAATTGCTAAATGATGTCGCTGCATTATATTCTTAAGCAAGTCATAATCTTTAGTATACCCTTCTCATATTATTGTGATATTTCATCTCTTGAATCTAAAATTCTTTTGGCAATATGAAAGTCACGCACTCTAACGCCATTTAAGTTGGGAGCCGCGCTGGTGTAATGGCTACGACGTTGTACTGGCGATCAGGTGTTCATGGTTCAAACCCGGCCGTCGGCGTTTGAAGAAATGTTTACGACCGGAAATTTGACTGAATAATCTGAACGGCTCCTGCACATAAATCCCGTGTGGATGGGAAGGAGCGAAGCTCCTGACCGGGTTGGAAGGAAAGTCCACTGACCCCCCAGCCTCGCAATGACATGTCATTGGGCCGAAAGAGCCGGAAAGCTCGAGTGCCGCTGGTTATAGAAAAAAAAAAAAAAAAAAAAAAAACGCCATTTAAGTATATTGACAATATACGTACATTAACGTTATCTCAGTGCCTTGACATCATACGCACACTAAAGTTATCTCAGTACCTTGACAAAATACGTACACTAACGTTATCTCAGTACCTTGACAATATACGCACACTAAGTTATTTCAGTACCTTGACAACATACGCTCACTAACGCCATTTCAGCATTTTGACGCTCACTAACGCCATTTCAGTATCTTTACAATATACGCTCACTAATGCCATTTACGTATCTTGACAATATACGCTCACTAACCCCATTTAAGTATCTTGACAATATACGCTCACTAACGCCATTTAAGTATCTTGACAAATATACGCTCACTACCGCCATTTAAGTATCTTGACAATATACGCTCACTAACGCCATTTAAGTATCTTGACAATATACGCTCACTAACGCCATTGAAGTATCTTGACAATATATGCTCACTACCGCCATCTTGACAAATATACGCTCACAAACGTATCTTGACAGAACGATCTATGAAGAACTAGAGATGATGATCTAATTTCACAACGAAGATGTGTAGTGAAATTGACACTTTAGAAAGCGAGCTAAAAGCAACTAATATCAGACCGACAATCATGTTATATTGTGTCCCAAACTCCGTAAGCATTGGGGCTGGTTTTTAACGGTCCTTATCTCGTCTAAGCTTAAACCTGTACTTTATGATGCCCAAAATCATGTGTTTTGCTTGTCCAGGAGTTTCCATTTGTGCGGATTAAGCAGGTCTTTGTCAATCTTCACACGTAAAGCACTCTCTGTTTATATTTCATAACTACCTGCATTGTCCTCCTGAGATGGTTGTCTTGTTCAGGATTGGCATGTTTTGTTTTGTTTGGTTTTTTTCCCTATTGTAATTTTGTTTTTGGAAAGAAGATTGGGTGGCAGAATAATTGTTGTGCTAGTACAGTGAATCCCAAACAGTGCGGCGCGCCCCACTGTTGCAGCGCTAGAGGATGGCAGATGTGGCGTGAAGATTCAATGACAATCCAGGATTTAGAGACATTGTCAAATGACAAATATCAAAGACCAAGAAAGAGAAAGGCTTCTTTGTGTTGATGAGAAGATGATAGTTTTTTTGTCATATAAGACCTAACATAAATGAGATTACCCTACAAATACAAGCTCACACCTCTCACTGAATTTGTATATTTTGTGAATGAATCATGTTTTTATGTAGCTGTTTTGTTTTATACTTTCTGGATGTCTCATGATGATATAATGAAATAGTTGTGTTCTATGTTATGATTAAAGCTCTGCTAGGAGTTGTTTTTTGTTGTTGTTTTTTTTTTGAAGGTATTTCATATAAAAGAAATTCGGTGTGGCTCGAACAATTTTCATTCTGAAAGTGCGGCCCCCCAGAGAAAAAAGTTTGGGAACCACTGTGCTAGAAGCTCATAGCGACAAAAGAATAATAATGTGGTATCTAACATTAGTTCAGTGGGGACTTAAAAATAATCGCTACTTTTAGTAAAGACTGGTGTGGATAGTTATCGGTAGAAAGACAGAATTACTGAGAAATGGATGCGCAGGTTAAAGGTTATATACAGTGATAGTCAGAGATAAGATGCGAACAGATCTTCGCATTGAATCAATGAATCCACCCATGCCCTTTGGTTTACGGAAGAACAAAGGTCTTCAACAAAAACAAACCAAGTCCTCCTGTCGCGTGTCATTATCTCAAGTTCTTTCTTATTTTCTTCCTCATCGTAGTGTAGATCTATATAAAAAAAAAAAAACTCCAAATACTGCCCTTAAGAAAGCGCCTTCTGTTTAACAAAGCTAAATTTGTTCACAAAATCCTGTCACATATTGTTCCAGCATATCTGTGGCCAATGTTCAATTACAATGAAAGACGCAGTCAACGCTTTAACAAATTGCAAGTGCCCAAGCCTAGGCTTGACTTATTCAAGAAAAGCTAAGCGTACTCTGCTGCTTATCTTTGGAATTGGGAGCCGCGCTAGCGTAGTGGTTACAACACCGCTCTGGCGACCGGGTGATACAGGATCAAACCCGGGCGACGGCATTTGAGGATTTTTCGTCGACCGGGATTTGGACTGGATTAACTCGAGACCTGGCGAGGACAATTTGAAGGAGTGTCGTCGACCAGGGACTGGCGGCTCCTGAGCCGACCCAGCTGCAATGGGTACCTCCGAAATCGGCGAGTATTTGCCTGAATGGCGAGGGACACCTGTCACTGTACAAGAAATAAAGGGATACTCACGTAAAATCAATGTCAGGTTAGACATAAAATAATAACCTGAGATTTCGCCTTGAGTATTAGCGGGCGAACGCAAAAAAAAAAAAAAAAAATCTTTGGAATTGTCTTCCACATAACCAAAGAAACAACCTCAGTCCCTATTCATAAAATCGTAGACTTTTCTAATATTTTATGAGTTCTGATTACATGCCCCCCCTAATCGGATTATTTTTTCTTATAATATCAACTGTAGGTTCTAATGACGATATTTGTGTACCTTTCAACATATTTTATGTCATGTTTATAAGTAGTTAATGTTAATATGAGTGTGCTATTTTATTATACTTTACAACGTTGAATTCCTTGAAATTGATATGTAAAATGCACGTGAGAATAAATGAATTCAGTATGAAAGGTGAGAGAAAGGAAGGGCAGAATGTCAGACGGGCCTGCGTGCCCAATTCTCAACCCTTTGAAAATAAAGGTCGTTCGTTCGTTCGTTCGTTCTCTCCTGATCTCTCCTCCGTGTGCTTTTGGTCCTCCTCTGCCTCTTTTACATTGGGGGATTGCAGAAGAAGAACTGCCTTGTAATACTATATAGAGGTTTCCTCAATGCGTGTCGTCTCCATCACAAGCATCATCTTCTCACGCTGGCACTTGTCTGTCTCTTGTCATCAGTACCCCATTGGTGACCTTCTCGTACCATCTCAATCCTTCTGTTCTACGCAAGCACTTGTTTATGAAAAAGGTAGAAGGGGAAAAATGATCCCGTTACACGCCCATTGAGGCGTATTGGGAATATGGTGTTAGGCCCATATTTTCTTGACCAACGGCACACTAGGGGTGATGTGCTCAGCATCACGCCGGCTGCCTTAACCTTCCCAGAGTTGCTCTGGTACCCAATTCATGAGGCAGGGTCGACCCCGGAGCTGTTTGTGGTCTAAAAATCCCACCTCAACTTGGTGATTATGAAAGTCGCTAGCATTTTTGATTGTTTATTTTGGAATGTCGGATGCGATTAATATCCTAGGTCCTCTACCACATGTTTTAATGGTTCACTCTCATAGGCTGTTTTCTGTTTATCTTGTTAGGCTGTGCGTTAGATTGGAGCACGGGACCCAAAGATGCAGCAATAGAGAATGCAGTCAGCGACCCATAGCTTGACTGCTTGCGTCAGGGTCAGCGAACCAGAGCTGACAAAGACCCTACTCCACCTCCACGTGGTGGTCCTGGAAACAGGCTGCATCACTGCAGTCTGGCTGAGAGAGTAGGGATCGAAGAGGGAAGGCAAACCCGGTCCCAAAAAATGCCGTGCTGAAGTCGGATGTGTCGGCCGAAAGGCGCAGATATCGCAGCTCCGGCGTAAACAGACACAACGCAACCAACGTCCTTTTCAGGACGAACGAGGAAGAAGAAGATTGGAGCACTGGCCTCTGGCGGCAAAGTACCAAGTTTGATCAGTGGCGGCGTCCCGCTGTAGTCTACCCAGCTGTAAATTGGCACCTGACATTGCTCTTGAGTTAGGGAAGGCAAATCAGCGAAGAAGGGCACTGGTCACCCCACCTCTCGAAGCTGGATCTAGTACAATGAAATCTTTAACATTTCACTGCCCCTACGACAATATCTGCTACGGGATTACCTTTACCTGTTGATGCTATCTACGCTGTTTCCCTCTTGTACATTGACCTTCATGACCTTCATGACCTTCATGACCTTCATGACCTTCATGACCTTCACATTTTCCTTATAGTTCTCAGAAAGGTTTTATGTTTTTCTTTTAATATGACCAAAATATTACATCTAACTTTGATTTTATTCACTAATTCTCTGTTCATTCCTAGCTGTTGGAATTACTATAAGTAATAAGTCAGAGACACGACAGATCAACGAATGAAAAATGAATGCCTTGTGCACATGTAGTTCCCAGGAATCTCTCAATAGACAAAGAAAGAATAAGACTGCAGGTATATCATACATGGTGACTACTGCAGGTATATCATACATGGTGACTACTGCAGGTATATCATACATAGTGACTACTGCAGGTATATCATACATGGTGACTACTGCAGGTATATCGTACATGGTGACTACTGCAGGTATATCATACATGGTGACTACTGCAGGTATATCATACATGGTGACTACTGCAGGTATATTATACATGGTGACTACTGCAGGGTGTCCTAACATTTCCTGTGCAGTAAAGTACCTCGTACAACGTTGCAGTACCACGCAGCAGTTTCTTCTACAGCAGATGTTGGAAATGTCCATCATGGGCCTCAAGACATGTCTGAACACGCTTCTTCATACTTCTGCTTCTTCTTCTTCTTTCGACCTGAAAAGGACATTGAGTGCATTGTGTCCGTTTACAGCGAAGCTGCGATACTTGCGCCTTTCGGCCGAAACATCCGACCTCAGCACGGCATTTCTTGGGACCGGGTTAGCCTTCTCTCTTCGATCCCTACTCACTCAGCCAGACTGCAGTGATGCAGCCTGTTTCCAGGACCACCACTTGGAGGTGGAGTAGGGTCTTGGTCAGCTCTGGTTCGCTGACCTTGACGCAGGCAGTCTAGCTATGGGACGCTGACTGCATTACTCACTGTTGACGCGTCTTAGGTCCCGCTTCTTCATACAACTCTGACATAAAAAAAAACATTGCTGTCGTCTGTTGTGAAGGTCACGCCTAGGGTAGAACGGACAACTCTCACATCAAAACCGCTACTCTAGTCTGACGTTTATTCAAGTGCACAGTAACTTTTCGGACATCCTGTATAAGGTAGTGCAGGGGGCTGGAAATTTCATCCTGTAAAATGAATAGCCACAGAAACCACCACTTCAAGTGCAGGCCAAAACTTTGTGCAGGCTTTCTGCAAGGGGACCAGCTACTTTGGTGGCCCCATGCTCCACAAGGAACGTCAAGAAAAAGGATGATGATTTACAAATGACCAGGCAGATTAATTTTGATTTCTGTCACATACACCTTCTAGCTGCTGAGTCCAAACCCTCTGTGGATGGGAAGGAGCGAAGCTCCTGACCGGGTTGGAAGGAAAGTCCTCAGGTTCCCCAGCCTCGCAATGACATGTCATTGGGCCGAAGGGCTGAAAGCCCAAGTGCTGCTGGTTAAGGAAAAAAAAAAAAAAAAAAAAAAGCTGCTGAGTGGTGTGGGACATTTCTGAATTAAGTGTGTTTAGTCTGTTATTTTTCGAGGTCGCCCAGAGAATATTTTCTGTCTCGATTTCTTTATCAAGTCCTCCAGTTGTCCTGCATTCTCACAAGGCAGCTTGCTGCTACCACACGTGGGTACCTGACAGGTGTGGTCATAAGATATGCGCGTGCGTTTTTTTGGTTTTTTTGGGGGGGCGGGGAAACCGCCCGAGTTTGCACTGTTGTTCCAGGATGACGAGGCAAATATAAGGTGGCAGCGGGTTGAATGCAAACTCGAATACATCCACTTCAGCCACTCACTGGTGTATTGACTTTATTGACTGACTTCTTCACTAACAGACTTCACGTTGTTACTCAGTCGTTCCACGCATTCGTGAGCTGTATTTACTCACTCAATAGCTGACTTAATTCATTCTCGCTCACTAACCGAAAGGCATTACGGATATTCCCTCATACACTCGTTTTTGTACATATTACCTGGGACATATTATTAGGGGGCTCAGAGTGGCTCAGTGGTATGGTGTCCGCCTCCTAATCTAAAGGTACCTTGTTCGCTCCAAGTACATGGAATATAATTTCTTTTCAGAACCAGTGGTTCCTAATGATGTCATGCCCCCCCCCCCTTTCTCCCTGATAATCCTGGGTAGTGAGGTCGGATGCCTAGCCTTCTCGGATAATGGCGAAAAATTAGGAGGCTCCGTATGCAAATTGAACACGTTAAAAATCCTTCGACAATTGAAAATCGTAAGGATTAGGTCATACGGCCGCTACCTCTGGCAAAATTTAAAAATTAGGAAACCTACCCACCACCAAAATATTCACAGAATGTCTCATTTCTGTATACACACTTTGGGAACTTCACCGGTGCTACGGATTTTGTGCACTGTGCTGAGATCCTCCGTGTGTGATCTAAGGGAGGAGATCGGACCACTGATGGAGTTGTCCGCGTGCAATGAAGATAGTCCCTAAAGAACCAAAACCAAACTAAACCACGTACCTCAAAACTCGCTCAGTTCTTTCATAAAATACCGAGATCAGACCTAAAGGTCTGTCATATTTATACATGCGCCCTAATATAACCGACTTGCTTGAACGGGACGCGTCTCGCCAAAACGAGGCAAAATTTTTTTTTTTTTTTTAAAGTTCTTTCATTCATTCATATACTCCAGTCTGTCATGTCACTGCCTTCAAAATTGAACTCATTAACTTGTGAACCCCACTCACTCAAGTTTTGGCTGAAATCATTTTGTGAATGTGTGAAAGTATTTGTACTCACATATGACAATTAGTTTACGCAGTAGTGCTTTTTTTGTTTTTTCACTTATTTGCTGACAGATTGTATTCAACCTTTTAAAAGGCCAAGGTAGTCCGATAGCGTATAGTACCGTAGGGGAGTGAAGTGTTAGAGACATCATCATACTAGGGACAGCTTTTTTATGAGATGGCGTGACCAGCTCTCTTCCGCGCTGTCTTTACTTTCAGACCTTAAGAGCAAGTCACATGCCTATTTAGAGCTGGCTAAACATGAACGTGACGTTACCAGGTTAGGTTTCCATCCCGGAACCTAGTAGCTATGCAAAGAGGGGAAAGCACTCTAACGCTTGGCCAATCGTACTGTATTCACCATTTGACTTAAGTCATTCAGTCAAATCACTCACTTAAAACAGTTGACTCATACTGTCAGATAGGCTACAAGTTCCAGTTGAGTTACATAGGAAATGTCCTCGGCAGTGGCGTACTAAAGGGGGTGCGGGGGGGGGTCTGCCCCGGGTGACAGCCAGGATGGGGTGCCATCGGACACTATTATGATATTACTTACTATTCAAAATAAATCTTAGAAGTGCGTTTCTTTATAGGGGATGAGGGGTACGAAAGACTGGATCCGCCCCTGGTGCCAAATACTTTAAGTACGCCCCTTGGTCATCGGTCTTCATGGCAACAGTGGAAAGAGAATGTTTAATAGGAATGTAAATAAAGAGAGAAAGATAGAAAACTCGTAAAGGTTCAGGTGATAGATGAAAGACGGACATACTGGCACAGAAAAGGGGGGACAAATGCAAAGCCTAGAGATAAAAGTTTTACCAATCTGAAGCAGTCGCCGGAGGGGAAGCTGCCATTGTGTGCCCGATTGCCTTCCCCTGATACCACCTCTGGGTCACGTGACACCACCCCAGGGTAGAGGGCGCTGCTTGAGAGAAGGAGATCATTCATCATTCTATCACCAGAAGTTGACTTCGGCGACTGCAAATTAGCGAATTCCCTCCACCCTTCCCTGTTCTACACACACACTTAAATTTTTGTTTTTAGACGCAGGGAAGGGGGAAAAAACCATAGTGGAATCTATATAAGGCATTGTGAAGTTGAGGGTGACCCATCCTTAACAGTCTTAGAAAAAAAAGTGGCCACTCCTCCCAGAGAAACCTGGCCTACCGTAAAGAATCTCCAACAGTCTTTAACAATGCCACTCGGGAATGAGTGAAGTGCGGTTCCTAATGCCCTTACTGAAGACAGAAATCATAGGGGCATTAATTAGACATAAAAACTGGCTTTTTTAAAAAGTATTTAAAGTAATTGATAACGACCAACTTGAAATAGAGGAGAGAAGAGAGAAAACAAAGGAAAGAAAGTTCAATCATTTATTTAAAGCTGCAAACTTTAAATACAAATCGGGGAGCAAAACAAAAGCGTGCATAAAAAGTAGCGGAAAAAACCAGGTTTCCCCCAAACTATGACAAAAATTGGTTGTAGTTGAGCGATGGCGTTCTATTGTGGTAAGGGATTAACGTTTACTGGCTTGTCGTGCACTGTGCATCTAAACACAATACCAGCGTTTATGCTGATTGGCCCCAAAAAAAAGTGTTGACACCACTTTGTGTTTTTGGTAAATGCTGTTTGCCATCTGTTGGTGAAATTGTATACTAAAAATACCATAATCTGGCACTGTAAATATTGCTGGTTTAGATTTCGTGCGGAAGTGTCGTTTTGTAGTTGTGACACTTGAGTGTAATTTTGAATATGGTCAGCTGACTCCGTGAATAGAATTTACCTCTGTCACAAAATTAAGACGGGTACAGATGGCAAAGGTGACTGATATCGTGTGTGGGAAAAAAATATCTGCTTGAGGGTAACTAGAATATTCTCAGACTTCTAAACGTCACCTTGTGGCGTGGTGACTAGTGTCCATTGTGATGTCGAATTTCTTAATTCTCAGTCACAAATACATTTGATAAAACCTGCCATACTTTTCTCTCAGTCATGTTAGTCTTCAAGATATTCAGTTTCTTCTCGCTGCCTTCTTTCTTCTCTCTTGCCGTGATGTTCTTCTGTTTGTTTAATTCCGGCTCTATTCTATCCTCCCATTTGCGTAAACTCTGACCTATTGCTATGTCATAGAGTTGGAATGACCACAACTGCATTCAACAAGAGGAGACATATACTAGCATCCAAACAAATAACTGACAAATTAGAAACGAGAGTCATCAAGTGTTAATCTTCATAGTAACCTAGCGTGGAGACATGGTTTGGTTTGGTTTGGTTTTTAAGGACTTTCTTCATTGCACACGGACAACGCCATGAGTGCTCTGATCTTCTCCCTTAGATCACACAAGGAGGATCTCAGTGCAGTGCAGGAACTCCGTAGCACCGGTTAGAATCCCAATGTGTGTATATAATGTATAGGAATCACATATTCTATAAGTATTTTTGTGGTGGGTAGGTTTCCTAATTTTTAAATTTGTCCAGGGCAGCGGCCTGATAAGCCTACTCCTTACGATTTACAACTGCCGTGGGATTTTTAACGTGCGCAACTTGCACACGGGACCTCCTATTTTTTCGCCCTTATCCGAGAAGGCAAGGTATCCGATCTCACTACCCATGAGACCAGGGGGGGGGGGGGGGAGTATGACGTAATTAGGACCACTGGTTCTGAAAAACATATTTCAATAAATTATAATCCCTCAACTGGGAATCGAACCCAGTAAATCTTGAATACGATGCCGACGCCATTCCTCTGAGCCACTCCGACCCCATAAGGAGACATGGACAATGAACTAAAAGTTAGAAGATAGAGAACGACTTGTGAATACTGTCACGGATTGCCTCCCCTGCTTTGTAGTAGTGGTCCAACAATGGCCAACACTCAAGAGTATCTAAATGGGTCGTCAAAGATGTTTACCTTCGCACAAGATTACTCTTGGCAGAGATGTAGATAGAAGTGTAATGGCGCTTCTATCCGAAGGGAGCATTCACAAGATAATTCGGAAGTCAAGAACCATGCGGCTGAGCAATGGTTAACTTATATCTGTCCGTCGCCTTTTGTGAAGGATTTAAGCAATGGTTTTTAGCCCGTTCAAGCCCCCAGCTGAGTTAATTCAGCAAATTCCTCTTATAATGGCATAGCTCTGTTTAGAGGTAAATATATAATATACGAGTATATTCTGGCTCATGCGTTTGCTTTCATACATATAAAAAAACTGAAGCGACTATGATTGTTTAGTTTTAAAACAACAGGTAACAATTTTAATAATGACTTAGTCTATAACAGTTAAAATAAATATGGAAAGATTGGTGAAATTTTGCTGTAAATACAAGTTTTCGTCAAGGCAAATTGCTTACTGCCCCGAAGGAAGTAATGGAAAGATGGAAAGAATATTTCTCAGAACTCCTTGATGGTGAGCAAGGTCAAGCTTCAGAAATGATAACCACTAGCACAGAAGAGGAAACCAATGGTGATGAAGATGACATAAAGATGGAAGAACTGAAGGCAGCACTGGAGAAAATCAAGATGGGCAAAGCAGCAGGGCATGATGGTATAACACCAGAAATGGTTAAGTACATGGGAGCATCAGGTGACCTATTACTCTTAAGAGTCCTACAGGCAGTGTGGTGCAACAAGACCATACCAAAGGATTGGGAGATTGCCATCATAACACCAATTTTCAAAAAGGGTAACAATCGACAATGTGGAAACCATAGCGGCATATCCCTTCTCAGTGTCCCTGGTAAAATCTACTCTAGAATCCTAGAGCAGAGACTCAGACTCAGACGCTTAGCTGAGCCACAATTGGATGAGGTCCAGTGCGGATTCCGAGCTAACCGAAGTACTCAAGACCTAATCTTCACGCTCAGACAGCTGAGTGAAAAGGCCCCTGAGTATAAGAGTGAGATCCATCTTTGTTTCATAGATCTGGAAAAGGCGTTTGACAGGGTCCCCTGGAGCAAACTTTGGGACTGTTTGGCAAGGAAGAACATTCCAGTACCTCTGATTCATGCTATACAGAGCTTCTATAAGTCTTGCAGATATTATGTGAGGACAGCAAACCATAAGTCAGAAGAGTTCAGGACCACCACTGGTAAAAGACAAGGTGATATCCTGTCACCTTATCTTTTCATACTCCTCATGGACGATGTTATCAAGGCATGTAAGGAGAGAACAGGAAAGTATTCAGTGGGGTACTGGAAGATGAGACAGGTATGTATTTCAGAGCTGGCATTTGCTGATGATGTTGTCCTGATTGCTAAATCAGAGGCACATCTCCAATCCAACCTGCAAGTCTGGAAGGAAGAGCTGGAGAAGAGAGGGATTGTCATTAGCAACTCTAAAACAAACTCCATGGTGAAATCACGAGAAGAAAGAAGACGTTAGATTAAGCTGGGAGAACAGGTCTTGGAGCAGGTCGACCAATTTAAATACCTCGGAGCTATTATAGACCAAAAGTGAGGCTTCAAAGAAGAGTTGGCCACTCGAAAAGCAGCAGCTGGGAGACTTTTTCAGGTAATAAATCGAGGATTCCTCAGCAAGAGAGAGGTTGGTAAGAAAACGAAGATGGCTGTATGCCGCTCCACCTATGTCCCAGTCTTGACATATGGATGCGAGTCATGGGCAATGACTACAACCCGCAAAAGCCAGATCCAAACCTCAGAAATGAGGTATCTGAGGAAGGTGGTTGAAGTAACAAGAAGAGACATGGTCCGCAACCAGACGATACGTCAAGACCTAAAATCCCACCCCCTGCAGACCCAAGTAGAACAGTCCCAACTAAGATGGTTTTGCCATGTCTGCAGAATGGGAGAAGATCAGCTACCACGACAAGCATGGGAAACAAAGAGCCAGGGATCCAGACCCCCAGGACGACCCAGAGTCCGCTGGGAGGACAACATTAGACAATCTTTGAAGGACCGATGACTAGAATGGAACCAGGCCAGGAGGAAGACAGCCGATAGGATAGTCTGGCGCTCTCTCTTCCAAACCTCTACACCTCACGGTAGAAGGGGAACGACTAAGTAAGTAAGTAAGTACATGTTTTCGTCACTGAGACGTAGGTGAGGATTTATCAAAGTCCGTTGCTTTCGCCAATTTTACACGAAAACTTAACTCTAGGTGAGTCCTGTCGCCGTGGTTTCCGTCACTTTTTTTTTAGTGATGAGTGCTCTTCTCCACATACTAACGGCGTCGTAACGTTAGTACTTCAAACCGTCTGATGCTTGTAACCACGTACGTTTAGAAAAAAATTGAAAGACAAATGCCTCTGCTAAGTACACTGAGTTGAAAGCTTAACAGGCGCATCCTCTCGCTGTGCACCCACCAATGTTAATCTCTCAGAAGAATTAAATTCTTGAGTATACACAGTGTAACTCAGGAAAGATGAATAGAAATCACCCTATTTCTCTGGGTATTAACTGGGAAAATGTCTCTGGACAGCGCGAATAATGATTTGTGCCTGAACTAACATTAACAAGATACATATATCTCACAAAATGATATGCTACACTTGAGGCACATGTGATGTGATCATCACCCATCACTGCTCCAGTCGGAGTCTGTGGTCACCTCTGCTGTCAGTTGTTCAGCACGACTAGCCAGAAACATTATCCAGCGCTTGCTGTAGCGGTTTATGAATATACTATTTTCGTATGTTGAGGTTGCCAGCCTCATATATAACCACTTAGCAAGAAAACATGTTAATTCACATTTGTAAAAGAAATGTTCACAACTTACCCCAAATTTTTGGGTTATACACAATCTCCTCGCACAGGTTTCGGATGGACACGATCAATTTCGGTGCATATGCTCTCGAATCAATTTCGTCTGAGACATTCCTCTTATGGCGGTGTTCTATGAATCACTTGGTCTGGGATATTATTTCTCTTATGACTGATGATCCAATTCCTAGGTTTCCAGTCTCTGTATTCAAAGTCCTGGTCCTCAAGTTTTCAGTCTCTGTATTTATAAAGGCGGGCTTACTTTTTAAGGTTTTAAGTTTCCCAATTACTTCGATCTGTCACTTATAGGTATGGAATTCTAGGTCCGATCCTTCTCTTTCTGGCTTTTTGGGAGTTGCTCGTTCGAAGTTGCGAAGCTGTCTGGCCTGTGTCTCTGAGTTCGCTAGATTTTATTTTCAGTTTCCAGTTCACATTACAGATTGTACTTCCCGGCAAACTTGCCAATGAGATTCATTGTATATTCTGCTCTCACTTCAATCCAATCGTAGCTCTTTTTGCACTACGTGGGTTGGGGAGTGTACATTCATAATTTCCCCCACGTGTTTAAAATATTAAATTGTATATTCCCACGCGTGACCTCTTTATAATAAGACGTACTATTTCCGGTGACATCTCGTGCATTCTCACAAACAAACGTGTGAACTGATTACCTGTCTAAATGCCTTCCGTCAAGATTGTCTGGCCAGACAAATTATCTGCGATAATCACACACAGGGATGGTCCCGTGAAACGATTCTCTCATTCATCCTCGTACGAGACCATATTGTCAAACGAGGATCGCCTCCTATCAAAGGTGGTCAGACTGATTTAATGAGATAAACGTATTACCGCTGACTGGTGATAATGACCGGGTATTGTTAAGATAACACCACAGTTCACCTGGCGGAACGTAAATAAGTCTGAAGAGTGGTAAAGCAAAAATGTAAGAGATAAAGATAGTCCCATAGCAGCTACTTCCGTAGGGGAGTGGAGTGTTAGAGACTTGAACCTACTAGATTCAGCATAGAGCAAAATAATGAATGAAAGGGCAAAATATTACCATATAATAAGTGATCGGAGAGAAAAATGAAGAAGAAATGATACTGCCGGAGGGCTGAAGGTGTGAGAGATCCCACTAAAGAGCATGTTCTGACGTTCTGTGACAAATACATACAGAAAGGGTGTGCATGTCATGGAAAGAGATGACAACAAATGAAAAAGTCTTTAAAGAGATTTAGGAATTTAAAAAGAATGAATGAAATCAAAATTAGACATATACAATATTATGGTCGTATAAAAAGACATAACACCCTTGCCACAAACCATAAGGGAAAAAAATTGAAAGCAAAAGTGCAAGAGGAAAACATCAATTAAAAAAAACGACGATAACATAAAGAGGTGAAATGAAATATTCTATCATAGTGTACCTTCAAGGTTGTGGAGTCGGCCAAAAAAATTTCCGAATCCGACTCCGGAAATTTTACAAGTCCGACTTTTTTTTTTTAAACTAATAATATGGCTTAAAAGTATGCACTTATATGTATAAGTATGGTATGTGTGTGAATAAATTACTACGCGGCTTTCGTAGACTACACTTTAAAATTTATTTATACGGTAATACAAAATAACAAATCATCCACACCTGCACACAAATGACTGCTGTGCCAAACACCATGAGGTAAAATAGTTTCATTTTAACAATGACGGGAAAATTGATAGTGTACAAGGTATATAGTTTATTTTAATTTCTTGTGTGCTTTTTTCTAAATGGGCCAACACATTTCCAATTGTGATAAAAACTTTAATTATGATCAGAAACAACTGAAATTTTCCTACATTATGTAACAATGGATGTTCTTTAACAAGAAATTGGTTTTAAGAGTTTTACTTCTATAAAATGTTATTTTAAATTTGTTTAAAGCGCCCTTGCATGGATCAAACTTGGATCTGTCTGCACTTCAAATCTGCCTTGCCTTAAGTCTCGTAAAATTCGGAGTCGGAGTCGGGACATTTTTTAACCGACTCCACTAAAAAAGGACTGACTCCACGACTCCGACTCTACAGCCCTGTGTACCATGGACGGACTGACTCCACGACTCCGACTCTACAGCCCTGTGTACCATGGACGGACTGACTCCACGACTCCGACTCTACAGCCCTGTGTACCATGGACGTTTTGAGACTCGGGACGTTAGGTATCCATTACAGCCAACCTTCTGCTCTGACTCCTAGATCACACAACAGTTTTTGACTGATAACTTGATTCTTAGCAATTAGCAAAATGTGAGAATGAAAGAAAATTTAAAAAATGTTCAGAATCTCATTCAAAAGAGTCTGCCAGTGTATGTAAGGTAAAGGTAAGGGTAAAAACTCGTGATAACATTAAAGATAATACTACAAATCGATCTTAGTGTTATATAAGCACAAAAACAGGGATCCCAACATTTCGGTGAAATCTCTACATCAGAGCACATTCCATTACCGTACGTTAACATGTATATGGGCACACTCATACAAACATGTATGGATATGTTTGAGAGACATGGGAATACTTATAATGAATGAATAAACTTTTTTTTTTTTTTGAGAAAAAGTCAGCGTTTTGAAGTGATGCTCGATGTTTAAGCACTTTTATTTAAGATCAAAATCGTTTTTTGTATTTGTCGCTTTTTCTAATAGTTGACGCTCAGAACGTCTATGTTCTACTCGTCGTAGAGGGCTGAAACTGTGCATGTAGCTCCATTTTGACCGATATTATCCGTTCCTATTTTATATAATAACTAAACCAATGTAAATTAAGGTGGAAATAGCTCCATTAATGTAAGCGTTTTTAAATAAGGGACATAATGAACTGCGAATATAAAACGTGTTTCCTATTTGAACGGTGAGGAGCCGGATGGTGATTGGTAATGTGCCGATTAAATCAGCGTTTTTCCTATAATAACTAGACCAGGGAATTTGTTACTTTAAACACAGTTGTAATAATAACCATAGCTTTACATCGGGTTTAAACTTAGCAAAGTATATTTTATTCAAATAGGAATATTTGTAGGCAGAAAACAATTAATATTCAGATATGACTTAGTCATAAATCAAGTACAGGGAAAAAAAACACGTTTTACGGACTACTTTTATTGTTGATCCGAATGTATTAAAAGAACCGAGGACTAGATTGGAACCAGGCCATGGGGAAGACAGCCGAAAGAAAAGTATGCGCTGTCTCTGACACACCTCTACACCCCAGAGTAGAAGGGAATGACTAAGTATGTAAGCATTAAAATCAGAAATTACATGTTCCATACATCCTATTGCATTTAGTAATAGCGGATGGTCAGTTATCATTAATCTGTTAGTTTGAGGCTATTTATATCGCCAAAGGGTTGTTTCATGAATTATGCTGGTGTCGGCCATATGCGCTTTCTCTGTTCCGCATATGTTGGTCAACTTTGTAGCAAATGTTCAGCAGCCATTTTATCAGTGCCACAGTTACACTGATCGGTAGTTCCTATCTTTAGCTTGTTGAATAGATGGTATCACAATCTGTTGTGGCCAGTGCGGAGCCTGAAGATTATCACTTGTTCACTTCTGCTGAGCTGGTAAATATGTATCATTTTTGTTTTTCTTATTTCGTGGCCTGATGCTCTTCATCCCATTTGTTCGTGTATCTGATACTGATAAAACTGTTTGCCTCTTCAAATGTTATGCTTGTAGTTTTCCACTCTCCTTTGCCGTTTCCTATCATCTTCTTCATTGTCAGGGATGTTACAATGAGATGGGATCCATTGGTTGACAACTGTTTTTAATGTTGACATAGTTGGTGGGTTACTACTCAAGTAATCCAGCTGTGCATTGTTTTGGCTTTTCGGAGTTGCAAATACTGACAATGCGTCTGTGAAGAAAGCAACTTGTCTCTCGATGGTTCCTCTGCCATTTAAAATGCATTTGATAACAACCATGAAAGCGGTCAGAAAAACTTTTTTTCTTTTTCTTTACTGGTTACTAGATGACAAAGTAGGAGCGAGTCATGGAATAATTGGGTGTAAATATGTTACGTAATTCTTCTTCTTCTTCTTCCTCGTTCGTTCACAAAAAGGACGTTGGTTGCGTTGTGTCCGTTTACAGCGGAGCTGCGATATTTGCGCCTTTCGGCCGACACATCCGACTTCAGCACGACATTTTTGGGACCGGGTTAGCTTTCCCTCTTCGATCCCTACTCACTCAGCCAGACTGCAGTGATGCAGCCTGTTTCCAGGACCACCACTTGGAGGTGGAGTAGGGTATTGGTCCGCTACGGTTCGCTGACCCTGACGCAAGCAGTCTAGCTATGGGTCGCTGACTGCATTCCTTACTGTTGACGCGTCTTAGGTCCCTGTTCCGTAATTAATGTGCAACCCGTTTGCCAAAGAAAGGAGATGAAAACAAAATATTGCATCAATATCATTTGGTTTGGTTTGGTTTTGGTTTTAAAGATTATCTTCATCGCACACAGACGGTGCTCCGATCTCCTCCCTTAGATCACACAAGGAGGATCTCAGCACAGTGCATGAACTCCGTAGCACCGGTGGGAATCGCAATGTGTGTAAATAGAAATGAGACATTCTATACATATTTTTGTGGTGAGTAGGTTTGTAAATTTGTGCCAACTCTTTACGATTTCCAACTGCCGTGGGATTTTTTACGTACGCAACTTGCACACGGGACCTCCTATTTTTCGTCCTTATCCGAAAAGGCTAGACGTCCGATCTCACTACCCAGGAGATCAGGGGGGAGTATGACATCATAAAGATCACTGGTTCTGAAAAAAATGTCCATAAATTATTGTCCCTCTATTAGGAATCCAACCTGGTACCTTTAGAATTCGAGGCGGACGCCATACACTTTAGCCACTCCGACACGATTCAATACCATTAATTGCAGGAATATATGGCAACACAAACGGAATAACAGTAAACGGAAGTGGGAGTTAACGATGAGACTGTTGAAAGAATAAAACTGATGTATTTTTTTGTTGTAATTTAATGACAAATCAGAGAAAGGTGTGACGGATGGTCATACTATACAGCAAGAGATACCTTGTCAAAAATCAAGTGGTTTTCAGGGCAAGATACGTCTTGCTTAAGCGTCACATGACTTTGCATGGATCACATGAATGGACGGAACATAATGTTGATTTCCATTTTGGAAGCGAAAACTTCATGGTTAAGATATGTCTTGTCATGTGACAGAATCTTCCAATATGTGCTTTTTTTTTTTTTTTTTTTGGCTGTAATTCATTGCAGTATCTGTAGATAATGAAATAAATAATATTAATGGAAGTTCATATAACGCTCACAGCATAAACTGCCACAGCTAGCTATCTAGGGGCAAGACGTTTCTCAACAATATCTAGCTGAAAAGTGGCAAGACGTTTCTCAACAATATCTAGCTGACTAGTGGCAAGACGTTTCTCAACAATATCTAGCTGACAAGTGGCAAGACGTTTCTCAACAATATCTAGCTGACAAGTGGCAAGACGTTTCTCAACAATATCTAGCTGACTAGTGGCAAGACGTTTCTCAACAATATCTAGCTGAAAAGTGGCAAGACGTTTCTCAACAATATCTAGCTGACTAGTGGCAAGACGTTTCTCAACAATATCTAGCTGACTAGTGGCAAGACGTTTCTCAACAATATCTAGCTGAAAAGTGGCAAGACGTTTCTCAGCAATATCTAGCTGACTAGTGGCAAGACGTTTCTCAACAATATCTAGCTGACTAGTGGCAAGACGTTTCTCAACAATATCTAGCCGACAAGTGGCAAGACGTTTCTCAACAATATCTAGCTGAAAAGTGGCAAGACGTTTCTCAACAATATCTAGCTGAAAAGTGGCAAGACGTTTCTCAACAATATCTAGCTGAAAAGTGGCAAGACGTTTCTCAACAATATCTAGCTGAAAAGTGGCAAGACGTTTCTCAACAATATCTAGCTGAAAAGTGGCAAGACGAAAAAGGAAAAGAAAAATATCTTAACCGCTAAATGGTGCGGAAAGACTTGGTTCAAACCAGTTTAACCTCTGCTGATTTTCCGTCAAACTACTTGGTAATAGCGTCAGGGTGAGCGGTTAGCTGAGTTCTTTACCAAGCGTAAATTAAAACATGCACCTTGTATTGGTGTCGCTGAAAAAAAAAAAGAAATGAAAAAAAACGCATACATATCACATATTTCTGACTTCAGTCGCTTTATAACGCTCATATTGATATTTGCAATAAATGAAATAACAAATTTGTAATAAAGTCAGCTTATCGAAATTGATGAATCATCAGTAATAGCTATAGTCTCAAGGTTATGATACAATAAAACGGACGTTAAATTTACCAGAATGGCGAGTTTTTTTATTTTTTTATTTAATAAAATTTTGCCTTGTCATGGCGTTTGGCAATAAATAGAAGTAAGACATTTTGTAACAAAGTCAGTTAAACGAAAAGTGTTGTCAGCATCAACCATTACAGCAAAGTTGTCGCTTTATTATTCTCTACGAGCAGATTACGACGCGCAAGTTCAGAACGAACCATAAATAGACATTCATAAGTAATCAGTCAAATCAATACCCGTTAGCTCATCAAGGAGCATAGGCTTCCAACAAAGACATGCCAAGTCCTCCTGTCACGTGCCATAGGCCTTCAACAAACACATGCCAAGTTCTCCTGTCACGTGCCATATGCCTTCAACAAACACATGCCAAGTCCTCCTGTCACGTGCCATAGGCCTTCAACAAACACATGTAAAGTCCTCCTGTCACGTGCCATAGGCCTTCAACAAACACATGCCAAGTCCTCCTGTCACGTGCCATAGGCCTTCAACAAACACATGCCAAGTCCTCCTGTCACGTGCCATAGGCCTTCAACAAACACATGTAAAGTCCTCCTGTCACGTGCCATAGGCCTTCAACAAACACATGCCAAGTCCTCCTGTCACGTGCCATAGGCCTTCAACAAAGACATGCCAAGTCCTCCTGTCACGTGCCATAGGCCTTCAACAAAGACATGCCAAGTCCTCCCGTCTCGTGCCATAGGCCTTCAACAAACACATGCCAAGTCCTCCTGTCACGTGCCATAGGCCTTCAACAAAGACATGCCAAGTCCTCCTGTCACGTGCCATAGGCCTTCAACAAAGACATGCCAAGTCCTCCCGTCACGTGCCATAGGCCTTCAACAAAGACATGCCAAGTCCTCCTGTCACGTGCCATAGGCCTTCAACAAAGACATGCCAAGTCCTCCTGTCACGTGCCATAGGCCTTCAACAAAGACATGCCAAGTCCTCCTGTCACGTGCCATCAGCCACGTTATTTCCACGTCTTACTCATCATTGTCACTTCTGTCACCAGTTGTCTTCTCCGTGTGCCACTCTTTCCCTGGGGATTCCAGAACAAGGACTGTCTTGAAATGCTAACAACAGATTGCCTTAATGTGTGTCATGTTCATCGCAGCGTCTTCTTCTCATCTCTTGTTCCATTGGCACTTTTCTGGTTCTTGTCATCAGTTCTACATTAGTGACCTTGCCTAACCATTTCAATCCTTCTATTCTACGCAAGTGTCCATTTATGAATGTCTGTAGCATTATGTTTGTTGTTTTTGTTGTTCTCCATTCATAAGCAATGCCCAATTTAAAAGCCCTTGAAATGATGTTGATTTGGTTATCAGCTTCTTGTAATATTGCCCATCTTTTCTGCTGTCTGATGTTTGTCTTTCTTCTGAGTACTTAAAATTCTTATGCATTTCAGCAGACATTGTTTTTTTATACCAACTTTATGGGCAGGCGTGACAACAGAGTTATTCCACTTCCAAGCCAGGCCAGAGAGCGCTCTTTATCAGCTGCACAATTAAAATATCATGCACAATATTCTAGTGGCAGAGTGGTTACAGCTTTTGCTCCTCGGTGAAATGTTACCGGGCTTGACACCAGGTTGAGTCACGTCACAAGGCTACTCAACTGTAAATTGGAACCAACCTCTGCTGTTGAGATAGGGAACACAAAGGCAGCGAGGAAAGTAACCGGTTACCCCACCTGATAAAACTGAGACCTAGAAGGGTGAAGTCTCTAACACTTCACCCCCTGCGGCAGTATTTACCTTTTTATGATTGTCACTGCCCCTTATTAGTTCTTCTAGTAGACAGAGAAAGAATATTACTAATGCTTCTTCAAGCATGTCGTAAGAGGTGGCTAAGCTTGTACATAGAACTGGCAAGATCATCGTGTAAAATAAACTGATTCAGAACCCACCTCTGCAGGAGCATGTTTTGATGCAGGCAACCTGCAGGGGAGCAGCTATAGTGGTAGCAACCTGCAGGTGAGCAGCTACAGTAGTAGATCTATGGTCCATGTGTCGCTAAAAGGAAAACAGGTATGATAAATAAAAGTGTATATTCGTAGAAAAGTCCAGAGAGGGAAAAAAAACAGTAAAACAGATTTATAATTTTGTGTTGGTTTTTTTTTTTAAGTTTTTTTTTTAAAAATATTTAACAATTTCGAGCTGAAAATCAAATAGATTATACAAGAATTACATTCATGTTAAAACTAAACTTTTATAGGTCTCTGCTTTTTTCTTTGTATGTCCATCGCCGTGTTTGTTTAACTGTTGTTAGAGACTGAGTAGGGAAGTACTGGAGAAAACATGGAGGTTTACGGAGCTGATCATTAAAGTTAGTAAATGTGAAAGTTGCAATATTGTGCGTCTGTTGAGAAATTTGCAATATTGTGCGACAATTGTGAAAGTTGCAATATTGTCGTCAGTTGTAAGAGTTACAATACTATGCATTGTCGTGAAACGAGTGTAACCCACTACTTTGTTAATCACTATGTCGAGATACAGATTTGCTTCAACCAATCAACGAGCAACGTTCACCAGTCTCTAAGACAGAATAAATTAACGGCCATCTTGTTCACGCAAGATGGCGATATAAAACTGAATAAAATTAGGCTGTATGAGACCAGGTACCAAACCGGAGGAAACCAATCATTTTGCTCCGCCAGGAACCAACAGAAAGCCTTGCTTAAGAATTCACCTACCTATATAATCGGGCGGATTTTATGCATAATCACACATCACCGACACGGCGCCAGAGATACCGACCGACTGAAGAGGGCTTTTGTCACCTTGATTTATAGCTTACCTGGAGTGCAATGACCTGCAGCCTGCTTTGCTAAAGTCGAGTCAAAATCTGGCCGGTTTGAATCTTAGAGGGTAAATATATTTACGATAACCTTTGGGAAAATAGGCTTTCAGCAGGTCTATAATGTTGGTATTTGTTGTGTGTCATTTATACTACCTATCAGGTTACTGATTGTATCTTGGGGAAATTAAGTATAATGATTGTATTTCCTATTATGATTGAATAGACATAGACTAGTAGGACTCATACCTCAATCTATTGTCTCCTATAACTCAATCTATTGTTTCACATGACTTCAGTCTATTGTCTCCGATAAGACCAACTGCCATATAACCAAAACAGTCCTTGTTAGGACTCAACCTATTGTCTTCTATCTGCCATATAACCAAAACAGTCCTTGTTAGGACTCAATCTATTGTCTCCTATAACTTCAGTCTATTATCTCCGATAAGACCAACTGCAATATAACCAAAACAGTCCTTGTTAGGACTCAATCTATTGTCTCATCTAACTCCAATCTATTATCTCCTATAACTCCAACCTGATATATCACCAAACAGTCCTCGTCGCATATACTCCTATCATAAGAACATAACGTTATTGTTAGGATATATGTTACCAGCTTGTATAGCACTCATCAGAGAGGGCCTGGTATATTATAGGGGGAAGGAAATGGTTGTATCACACCTAGGTGTACATATTATTGGATGCATTCATGTATTGAACTTATATTATGGGATGTATTCATGTATTGAATGTATTCATGTATTGAATTTATATTATTGAATGATATCCATTTATTAGTTTATCAGAAAGAATGTTTTGCAAGTAGACACCTGTCTTGTCTCGCTATTGCTAAATCATACTGAGCCATGTTGTCATTCATCCTACATGCAAACACTGAGGCACACGCTCATTTCATCCACAATAGAAATAGGTGGGCTTGAGGACAGAAATTAGCCCCTATTTTTGCTTGTTACAGGTTTATACGTGTCCTAAAACCTGAGATCGTGGGTCGTCAATCCAGCTGCCTGGAACTCCGCAGGAGCATAGAGGTTGTCCTGACTTTACATCTTTGGTCCCCCTCAGTCTTGGGTGGGCTAAAGGAACGATACTCAGCCGATGGTGTGTGAACCAACCAAAGAAGAACAGACCTTAGAGAGATGAGTACACATTAGTACCATTTCTGTCAGCATTGTGAGCATAGAAACTGTCAGTGATGAGAAAGTGAAATTAGCATAGCAAGAGACAAAATTAACAGCATAGCTGATAAGTGTTATATCCTTAATTAACAGCACAGCTGATATAATTTTTTTGTTCCTATAATTGGAAAACTTGTAAAATATTTATATATATAAAATAAATATTTGTAAATCATATGTAAACTTACAAATTCATTACATTCCATTTTTTCAACATTCACCCTTCAGCACAAGAGTAGATAGTGTATATACTAAATAAATAATAAGGAAATTGTATTTGAAGACTTGTCAATTTTATCATTGTTAAGCAAAATCTGTTTCCTTGTTTTTTTAATATGAGTTAGTTACACAGCGGAGGTGGCACTTTATGTCGGTCTCCTCTCTACTATTGTTTCGAGATCAGATCATTCACAGCCGTAACTAATTTGTGATACCAGTAGTCCTTTCAGACACTGGGACTTCACCATTTTCTGCAGAAATTCTATTTCTGTAATTGTCAGTACTATACTGATCCAAGAGCCAAATAAAACCTCTCGCCACATGCATCAATTTTGAAAGCTGCAATACGGTGCACCAATTTTGAAAGCTGCAGTACTCTGTGCAAATTGTGAAAGTTGCAATATTGTGAGTGATTGTAACAGTTGTAACACTGTGCGCCAATAGTGAAAGTTATAATATTATGCTTCAGTTATGAAAGTTGGAATATTATACATCAGTTGTGAATGTTGCAATGTTGTCCGTCAGTTATGAAAGTTGCAACAGTATGCGTTAATTGTGAAAGGTGCGATATTGTGCGTCCATTCTGAAAGTTGTAATATTATGCGTCAGTTATGAAAGGTGCCATAATATGCATCGCTTGTGAACTTTCCAATGTTGTGCGTCAATTATGAAAGCTGCAACTTTGTACTTGAATTTTGAAGGATGCAATATTGTACGTGAATAGTAAAAGTTGTATTAGTATACGTCAATTGTGAAAGTTTCAACTTTGTGCGTCAGTTCTGAAATTTTCAATATTACAATGCAGCCTACAAATCCTTTGTTTACAAGTCATTTAATTTTCCTTTGAAAGTACTTTCCAAGGGCGAATATGGAAAACCCCATATTCTATTTCTCACATACGGGATCCTGTGATCACCCCCTTTCGTTATAATAACAGTAGAGGGGTCTATGCAATGCCGCGACACGCAATATTCTCATTTATTATGTTGTAAAACATTTTTTTTAATTTAAATTTTCAACAGTATTAACTTTATCCCGTCAAATTGGGAATAATTCTCTGTAAAATTTGAGCGGGCAGTCAAGCGATAATGATTATGACTCATCATAGATTAATCTCTCAGTGCGTACGTCGTAGCTTTTGAATGTCGCGGTGCAAATAATAATATTGTGTTACCACGGTTAAAACGTGTTTATGTAGCAGCAACATTTTAAAAAACAGAATTTTGGATAACCTGTGGTCATAGTCAAACCATAATTACAGTTCTGAGCCGGATCCTTGGACAACGTAGCAGGGGGCATAACTCGAAGGTAAATAAAACCCCGGCGCATACCATAAACGTTTGGAAATTTGACACCTGAAGTTTAGTCCTGTCATTGACATTGTGACGTGGTGGATTAGGCGCTAGCATGGAGCACATTTACAAGATTAATGGTGTCGCAGTGACGGGTCTGACAGCGCGTGACATGTTCACAAACGATGTGCATATAACTAAAATTTCGAGGTAATTTGTCTGTCCCAACGCAAATTTGGACTCGCATAAGTAGAAGTCCTGCCTTCATCGTCTAAGTTACAGTACTACGTGGCTGTACATATTTTTTTGTTAATTAACTCCAGAGTTTCCGTCAATGCTAACATTCATTAGACCAGCAATCACATTTTCGTCAGGCCGGCTGAGCGAACAGTAGGTCAGCTCGGTTTGCGAGAAACGGGATTGAGTTAAACAGCAACGTGACTAAACGTTTGAGATTTGAAGATAAACAAAAAGTAAAAACAGAAACATGTGAATAGTGAAAAATAAACATAAACCAGTATTTGGCAGGCACTCGTAAGAAAGAAGGCAGGGAAACACTCGACAATACGTAACTCTAGCACCGGCTTTCTTGTCCTGCAATAGTTACCGCTCTAGAAATCCGTGCCGGAACCGCTAACAGAGCACGCAAAAATAATAATCCAAAATGCAGTTCGAAAGTTTTTACACTTGCTATCATGCTATTAGCAATTAACTTGACGCTAAATTTTTAGGCTTTGTTGAATTAGTATTTTGAAAACTTTAAAAGATTACAATTTAAAATTAATATACTTGTTTCTGAATGGTTAAGAATACCCTGGACAGAAAAAAAGACCAACAGAGAAGTACTGCACTCACTAAACGTACAGGAACATTGGCTCCTAAATACCATCGCAATAAGGAAGCTGAAATTTTTCGGTCATATAAAAAGACATAATAGTCTGGAAAAAACAGTGATGGAAGGCATGGTCCCTGGAAAAAGGGGAAGGGGTCGACCTAGACGACGGTGGACCCAGGACATCACAGAGAGTCTGAACTTGTCTTTGGCTGATGCAGGTCGACTTGCCCAGAATCGTGATGCGTTCAGAGCAGCTGTAATGGAGACAACGTTCTGGAAAGAATACGTCACATGATGATGATGAATGGTTAAAATAATTGCTTCATGCTTATTATGACGTAAACGTCCGTCTTTGAGCAGAACTATGATAAGCAGAAAGTAGTAGTACAGTACTATGGATGGCCCCAGGGACTTCTACTTATCTGGATATATATATATATATATATATATATATATATATATATATATATATATATATATATATATATATATATATATATATATATATATATATATATATATATATATATATATATATATATATATATATATATATATATATATATATATATATATATATATATATATATATATATATATTTATATATATATATATATATATATATATATATATATATATATATATATATATATATATATATATATATATATATATATATATATATATATATATATATATATATATATATATATATATATATATATATATATATATATATATATATATATATATATATATATATATGGTTATTTATCCAAGCAAGTGTAATCTTGCAGCATTTATTATAATTATCTGTGTTTTTCCCCTGTGTATTTTAAGTCATAGTACCTGTGATTTCTCCTATGGTGTTTTCCTTTTGTCTGACACCTGGTTAAGGTTATGAGACAGGAGACTCGTGTCGTCGTTTTTAGAACAATCTAGATCGTTGTGAGATATTATGATAATAGCTTTCATATATCTATTTCATTATCTGCACTTTTCTTTATCCTAGCTTTCATCTACGCACGTTTTGTTAACATAAACCCTCCTACAATCAGAGATCTGTCTCTTTTTCTAATTTAGCACGCCTGATTTATTTCTGTTCCCTATTTCCTTTGATGAATGTTTACCAGCAGACCTATTAGCTAACGTAGAGCCGGTTACCTGTAATTAAACGCCAGCGATTGAAAATCGTTGTAATAGATCAGACAGCGATCAGGGGAAATAATTTGAATAAGTAAAAGCAGATAATTTTGGAACAAAGGGGAGACAATTTCTATTACCCGTCCCTGAATCGTTTGTTTGAAAGGTAATTAAACACGGCGAATCGCCAGATCAAAGGACGGGCTTCGCTCGATTGCAGAGTCTGCAAGCGGCAAAAGGCGTGGAAATTCTCTCTGGGAAGTTTAATATATATTATCCAGCTTTTAAATATCCATTATTTCAGTTACTCCCACAGTTTTTATTGACATGAGAATTAGCAGAATTGATCTCCTTTACACAGTATTGGGTCAAACCCTAAACCTTACCAGCGGCTTCCATATAAATCTGAGAGTAACCATACAAAAGAACAATTTAATTTGTATCTGGGTTTCTGCAAGCTAAACCTGTCTGAGGTTGTGTTTACACCCAGAAAGAGACAGCATACCAACCCAAAGAACATTAAGAGTGACTTTGTAACTGGGCATATAGATCCAGATTTCTGCTCCAATTTCATTTACAGTCAGCCCGTTGTGGTGACCTAACAAACATTAACATTTCTCGACGTTTGACCATTTGTGGTGTGACAAGGAATTTTTATACTGAGAGAAGTTACCGACCTGACATTTCCTATGTACTGGAAACCTCAAGCTGTTGACACTGTGAGCGCTGTTAAATTTTTTACCTGGACAAATTAAATGTGACATAAACAGTAATCCTAAATTAAAAAAATCAAAGCGAACGCTCCCCTGAGAAGTGAAGTTAACCTGTCTTTGAGGAGCTGAGGTTCTCTTTGCCAAAAATAACACTGGATTTGCTGTGTGTGTGTGTCCTAAAGATTGTTCCAGAAGATACAACACAAGTATTAGGTAAGAAAGAATGTTCGTGGCCACGGTTGTCTGAGAAGAGAGGAAGGATGAATGAATAATTCTCATATATATCTTTAGAATCCATGTACTCACTTGGTGTAATTTTTTTATGCAAGTTTTGCTAATGCTGTCCCTTTTAGAATAGATTAACGTATAAACTCTGTTCTTTACTGTAGAGGGAAATCCTAGACCATAGCGTATAAATCTTTGACTCCTTGGGGGTTAATAACTTTCTTCTAACGGGATCTTGTCTCAACAGAGGGAGGGAGGATTACACCTATGAGTCTAACTCTATAATTAATTCATTAACTATTGTTTATTTGTATTTGATTGATATTCAAAAGATTGCTGTTGTGAAGTTTCTTCATGATAAATAAAATTTACATAAACTTTATTTACGTGTTGGTCAGCTCGTCCCAACGTATCCCTTCATCCATTAAGATAGTTTTCACGTTTGTGTGTCTAATTGTCGTCACTTATCTGTGTGGTTGTAGAGGTGAGTGGTTGAATATATAAAAAAATATTTATAGGAAATCTGTCTGATCTAAAAATCTCAGTCGTGACCGATAGGCTGGATAGATTATCTCTCAAATCCAGGGACAGACTTTACCTTTCACCATTTCACTCGTGAAAAATCTATTTCTTTACCTTATCTCCCACTGAGCTATCACCTGTTCTAGTTCTATTCAGACGGGACCACAATTGATCTTAAATACCTATCAAAACATCTACGACAATCGTCCAGCTGTTTTGTCAGAGTCTTCCAAATTAACATTTCTATTGGCTGATGTCGCTGTTTTCATGAATATCACTTTCCCTCCACTTTTATCCCAAGACAATGTCTCAGCCGACGCGAAGATGGGCATTTTGGAAAAGAGGTCAAGTTGTTGCCCATGCAGCATGGCCCACGAAGCTGGTGAATCCAGAGAAATGGTTTAGCCGATACATCATGGCATCAGAACACATATATATACAATCGTTGTTTTCATAACCCACTATATAGCTAGTAGGATGATAGATCTTGACAAATGTCATCTCTGCTGCACACCACCTCTTGTCCCAAACGGTTCTGTATGTTGCCCTTCATGAAAAATTTCTCATTTCATGACTTCGTGTGGTTTCTTTTTTTCTTTTGGTCAGTGATCTTCAGGGGGGCTCCACAAAATCTCATCAAGTTTCGAAGTGATTCTCTGACTGAGCTGTATTACGTAAACAATTACAGATATTAGATCTATTCCCGGCAGTGTTTCCCAGATGTCAGTCGTCCGCATACCTTTCAATACGATTTCTGCAATGTCCGCATACCATTTTTATGATTTCTGCACTGTCCGCATATCATCTTAACTATTTCTGCAATGTCCACATACCATCTTATCGATTTCTGCACTGTCCGCATACCCACCCCCTCCCCCACACAAACACACATCTTAACGATTTTTGCAATGTCGGTTTAATGTCCTCTTACCATAATTATTATCTCATGCATTGTACTTTGCAATTGCTTTAAAGGGAAAGGTAAAAAAACTAAAAAACCCGCTACCTAAACTCAAATAGCACAACCACTAACCCATGGTGGAAACATTGGTTCTCAGCATTAGGAGACAGTGTCTTCATATCTACATCGATAACTACGACCAATTCAAAGTACAGAGCTAGAAAGTGATACAAACCTTCAATTCTGGAGAACAATTTTAGCGTCAAGCTGCGGTCCGCCTAGCTGTAAATGTTACCAGACTCTGATCTTGGCTTGAGGAAGGCAAATGCCGCGAGATAGAGAACTGATCATTCCATCTTATAAAGCTATACCTAATATAGTGAAGTCTCTAACACTGAACACGTTAAAATACCGATCAGTGTAACTGTGGCACTGATAAAATGACTGCTGAACATCTGCTTCAAAGTTGCCCCTTATATGCGGTACAGAGAAAGTGCACATGGCCGACTGCAGTTCCTTTCGTGGAAAAGCTTTACGGGGATTCAAATAGCCTCAAACTGACTACTGCTTTCTTTGAGAACATTCAAGTGGACGATGTCTGAGAGTGTACGAAGAAGAAGAAGAACACGTTAAAAAAACCACTTTAATCTTGAGCAATGAATTACAGAGAAACACAAAATTGTGCTGTCTTCTCAAGTCTATATGTTAGCAAAGATTCTTATATACTTTCTTAGTCGTTCCTCCTCTACCTTGGGGTGTAGTGGCTTGCCGGAGAGAACGCCATACTGTCCTATCGGCGGTCTTTCTCTTGGTTGCGGACCATGTCTCTCCTTTGTTTCTTCAACCACATTTCTCAGATACCTTATTTCTGAGGTTTAGAGGTGGCTTTTGTGGTCTGTAGCTATTGCCTATGACTCTCTTCCATATGTCAAGACTGGGGCATAGGTAGAGCGATGCACAGCCATCTTCGTCCTCGTGCTGATCTCTTGTGCTGAGAAATCCTCGAATTGTGGCCTGAAAAAGTCTCCCAGCTGCCGGTCTTTTAATTTAAAAAAAAAAAAAATGCAATCTTCACTAAACGCTGCTTATCAAGGATATTCTGAAATTAAATCAAGTAACCCGTCAAAACATGGCATGTTCTGATGATGGTACTAATTCTCGTCTGGTCATTTCATTGTTTTCAATTCCATTTCAACTTTCATTGGATCTTTGAAGTTAAAATTAATTTGACTTATGGTCAATGCACTAGGAAAAAACAATTGAAAGGCCTGCGTGCTTTTTTTAAATGGGTGTTCAATTTAGCTTTCACGTTGGAATGCCTTTTCTGACAGGATTCTTTCATTGGTAGTTACCGAGCGTTTAACTTAGACAACTAATAATATGGGGATTATACAGGAAATGTAAATAATTAAAAGGGAATTAATAATAAATGTCATTATGCCTCTGCTAACTTGTATTTAACAGATTTCGTTCAAATATTTTAAGACTAAAAGGGTTTGAAGCCAGAAGAGGTTTTGAAGGTAATAACTTCATAAGAGTGAAGATTTATTTTGCAGTACTTACAAACAGAGGGAGAAATTGAGAGAGACAGAGATGCAGAGGGAAAAAGAGAGAAAGACCACACCCCACAAAAGGTTGTCTAATGACAACAAATTAGATCCAGAACCTCGCGGTTTCCCTCGAAACCAATTTCAATTCGAGTGTTCAATTTTCGCCTCCATGATAAAGAGGCAGAGGCTCAGATAGGGTGACACCTTATGAATCCGTCATTACGTCATTACGTCATCCCTGGGCAAGAGAGTCCGCGAAAACAAGAAGTGATAGGGCATTTTTTTTATTGGTTTTTTTTTTCTGAAGACATTATTATCATTGAATGGTTGAGTATTTTCTGGTTGTTTTTTTTTGTTTTGATCAAAATTAAAAATCATATTCATTCGACGTGGTTCCTTCTTTGCGTCTAATTCTTCTGGATTCTGGGTTTTTCTATCTTTTACATTCTTTATCTATCTGTCTATCTACCTATCTATCTATCTATCTATCTATCTATCTATCTATCTATCTATCTATCTATCTATCTATCTATCTATCTATCTATCTATCTATCTATCTGTCTGTCTGTCTGTCTGTCTGTCTGTCTGTCTGTCTATCTCTCTATCTATCTATCTATCTATCTTTGGAGATTTTATAAGGCTTAATTAAGTACATGAAATATATGTGAGCTTATTGGGGTTGTGATGCAATATTAAAATACAGATTATTTGTGAATGTGAGTGGGATTTTGAAGCACTTAAAAGTAAGAAAATAAAAGCTTTAAAATTTATTTGAGACGGAATAATAAAAGGAAAATACTATATCCTAAATCTACATGTGAATGTCCTTTATAATCTTCCGGCCGTCTGTAAGAGTGGGTGATCTCTCAAAGTCTCGCACGTTTTCAGTTCTCGGGAGAGTCTCGGATCATGAGCGATTATGGGAGCGATTCTTCACAGTCGCAAAAACAGAAAATTGGCAATTTATCATTTAAGCTGACAAGCCAGTTTGGCTCTGGCCCGCACACGCGATTTGCTCATCTGTACACCCAACAGTAGTGCACAATTTTTGGGTGAGCGCCGATAACAATGAATTTGGGATTTAAGAACTCTCGCCGGCATTACAGGAAGCAGCGAAATTTTAATGAGGGGCTGATAGACAGAGTGCTAGAAGTTGCGGTTGAAGACACTCCAAAGCTTTTATTCTGCGGTATGCGGCCAGATCTGGGAAGCAAATCACATGGCAACGAATGCAGACAGGAAAGAAAATAAAACGATCAGAATCGCAGGTAAACCAGCGTTTGAATGGATTTACCCGTCCCAATCCCTTCTTTGTTTGACTAAGGAAATTTGGACGGAATATAATGCAATGCCGCTATATATGTTTCCTTGTAATTAGAGAGTGTGTCAAATTACTGTTGTCTTTGATTACAGTCTGCTGTACAGCTAGACACAACACAAAAGAAAACAAATCAGTTGGAGAGAATGTGTGTTTCTGTGCGTGTGCTATCCGCCAATATATTTACGCGTGTTTTAACTTTTAACTGTTATTGTTAAACATATGTTATATTTTTTTAAATATAGATAGATAACAGTCATTGTTTATTCATTTCCCTTTATGCCCCTTGACTGAGAGTTGGATCACTAATGCAGTTGGTCTCCTTTTTTTAAAATAAAATTTTGCCTCGTTTTGTCGAGGCGCGTCCCGTTCAACCTAGCCGGTTATATTAGGACGCATGTACAAATATAAAAGACCTTTTGGTCTCGAGAGTTGGTCTCCTAGTAAGAAGCCTGTCCTTATTTTCTGCGTCAATCTCATGTTTACATAATCATGTTGCCAGCCTCATTGTTAAGTGATGATGCTACTGATTGTCTGTTGAGTCTGTATTAGTGCGGTTTTGTTTCATACTTGTATTATATTGATGAAAATCTATCAATTGCGTGTCGGGTCGTTCTAGTGTCGTGGTCTAGGTGGTTCATTTTTCCAACACTACATCAACAGAAAAATCTGGCTTCATTTTCTCCAGAATCGATTATAGGTAAATTTGTAGCATTCACTCCAACTGCCCTGCGTACGAATTTGTGGAACTTATAAATATTTCTTAAATTCCATTTAATAAAACATATGAACTATAGACATCAACGTCGCAGTCCATTCAATATTTCGACTCATTTAATTTTGCACAAGACGATTTTACATAATGAAGATACGTCACGATAAGTAACCATGTCCGATTCACTGTCATTATTCGATTCAATATTATCGTTCTTGTGTGCTTTCAGTATCAGCTACAGTACTATATATTCATTTCATTTATTTTATCCTGAGTTCGTTACAAGAAAGTTCCATCTGAACACATTATTACTTAGATTCGCCCTTTTAAAACGTCCACCCTTTTCTACATTCTTCTATTCTCCGAAAGGATCAACAAATGTGTATTCACACAATATTCCTTATACATTTCGTTCACCTACAACGCTTCTCAAAATTTTTATACGAATTATTCGAGGTTAATACTAACCTTAGTGATAAGTCTATCATACATTCCTGGCAATCTTAGCCGTATTTCTGTTCCACTTTCTTATTTCACTTTAAATATATTTGTAACGCAATCTCAGTTCCAGAATCAAGTCAGACTCGTGTTTAGTGATAAATCTATCACATATTTATTTCAGAAGAAGAATTTATACACATTCCAAGTCCATTGGACACATCTCCATTGGACGAACACTTTCAGAATTCAGTGGACACAGCCACCTTGGACGAACACTGCGAAACATCTCCTTGACACTCAAATTTTCTTCATCCTTTACTATGCCGATACGTCAGATCCTAAACCCAATATTCTACGTTTATGTGAGGCATATCGTGGTGCGAAGTAAATCTTCACATTTGTCTCACCCCATGATGTGCACTCAACACTCATCATCAAGTTCCTGTGTGCTTCTTACGACGCATGGAGCCGTCACGGAAGCTAGTCTCCTTACAGGAAGCCTGCACCAAACATTTACAGGCTCTTACAGCAGGGGTTTCAGTGGCCATTTGTTTAACATGAAGATGATGTCAACCCCATGTACCACCTCATATTACTCGCCTCTTACGACATGCATGAGCGAGCAGTAATCATATTTTGTCCCCTGTCGCCCCCAGAGACCACCAAGAGCTACACACTGTACGGTGTGTTTCAATAATATACTAAATTCTGTTGTTTGTGTCAACTTGTTGTTAATAGGGGAGACAAAGATATTGTACGTTAAATACGCATTATTTTTAAATTACTTCGTGAAATGAAATATAGAACCAAACATCGTAATTTTAATTTTTTATTTAACATCATGAGCACACGCAGTGACGTGTATGGGATCTAATCAGAACTGAAATCAACAGGGACTTTTTCATGTGAGGTAAAGTAATAATATTTTATTTTTTTTAAATTGGTTTTAATAAATTTCTTGCAGGAATATTCTCCAAGTTACCGAAGTATGGAGTATAAAATCGAGTATTATACACTCTATGGAGTATTTACACACTTTATGGAGTATTATACGCTCTATGCAGTATTTACACACTTTATGGAGTATTATACAGTCTATGGAGTATTATACACTCTATGGAGTATTATACATTCTATCTAATATTATACTCTATGGAGTATCATGCACTCTATGAAATATTATACACTCTATGGAGTATTATACACTCTGTGAAGCATTATACACTCTATCTAATATTATACTCTATGGAGTATTATACACGCGAACGTTTATGAAATATAAGCAAGCATATGTCGCATGAGTGTTTTCAGCGATGCAGCATCTGTTCAAATACTGTCAGACAGTGGAGGTTACATGACCCAGGTGACTCAAAGTAGTGACTTTCTGGACAGAATCTCAAATCTATAAATCAAGCTTGTATTCTACAAGACTGTTACCCAAGATAAAAACTGTTTAACAATTTAATTATTTAATTTTTAAATTAAAAAACATGTTCTTATTTTCCCTTTTCGCTCCTTATGGAGCATGGAACCACCACGGCAGCTGGTCTCCTTGCAGGAAGTCTGCATCAAAGTATTCATGAGCTCTTGTAGTGGTTGTTTCAGTTTATTCAATTAATCAATCAATCAATCAATCAATCAATACCCTTTACTCCCCGATGAGCATAGGCCTTCAACAAACACATGCCAAGTCCTCCTGTCCTGTGCCATCCGCTCGTTCTTTCCATGTTTTCCTCATCATTTTCACCTCTGTATCCAGTTCTCTTCTCCATGTGTTTTTTGGTCTACCTCGGCCTCTCTTTCCCTGTGGATTCCAGAACAAGGACTGTCTTGTAATGCTATCAACAGGTTTCCTCAATGTGTGTCCTATCCATCGCCAGCGTCTTCTTCTCAACTCTTGTTCCACTGGCACTTGTCTGGTTCTTGTCATCAATTCCACATTTGTGACTTTGTCATACCATTTCAGTCCTTCTATTCTACGCAAGCTCCCGTTTATAAAAGTCTGTAGCTTTTTGGTTGTTGTTTTTGTTGCTCTCCATGTTTCAGAGCCATACAATAATAGGGGACTTGACATTTGAGTTGAAGATTCTTATTTTCGTGTTGGACTTGGTTTCTCTGGTTCTCCATATGTTTCCCAATGCAGTGAAAGCTCCTCTTGCTTTTTTGAGTTCTTATTTTGATATCATTGTATGCCCCTCCAACTCTGTCTATAGTATCAGTATATTGGGAAGATGAAATGCCAGCAGTTGAGACGACATTGCAAAATGTAATATTTACTTCTGTAAAATGTAATATTTATAGAATGTGTGATTCCTGTATACGCACATTGGGATTGTCGCCAGTGCTACGAGTACTGATGGAGCACTGATGGAGTTGTCCGTGTGCAATGACGATAGTCCTTAAAACCAAACCAAACGCTAGAGAACGTGAAAGTAACAAAATGAGAAGTGTGATCAGAAACGTCCCCTATAAGGTGAAACAAAAACTGAACTAAACCACACTTAAGAAAAACAAAACAAAAAAATATTTTCAACATTGTGCGAAAAGATCAAGTACACTAAAAGCGTTCTTTACAACTTTATTTTTTTAAGTAAAACATTTTTTTCAGATGTTTTTCCACGTACCCAATAAATTTATCTCCCGTACAACACTGAATTTCATAACACAGCCTGGGACACCCTTTATAGAAAAGTGACTATTCTTTATCCTCAAACAAGTTTCATTACTCTGAACTTATCTCTGCCCACCTCAGATTGTGCCAAAAGAAGCTCTCACAACAGGCAGTAGAGAGGATGAAACGTCGAAAGGAAAACCAGGAAAAAAAGCAGCTGAGGACTGCCACTTCTCAAAGTCAGTTATGACTGAAGGGGCGCATTCCCAAAGTCAGTTATGACTGAAGGGGCGCATTCCCAAAGTCAGTTATGACTGAAGGGGTCATTATTATTATTTTCTCTGTCCAGTAACAGTCCTTGTTATTTGTTTCTTGCTTAAGGCAACTGACAACAAACTCTGAAGGTCAATTTACATATGAAAGTTTTAATATACCAACATTTCGTAGTCTTATTACTGTTTTATGCCATATCTACTTAAGCTTGTTTTGAGAAAAAACGCGTTCAAACCTTTTGGGTTAGTAGTTGAAAACAAGAAGATATCACATTAACCCCTTAAAGCTCAACAATATTTTTTGCTGGACTACTAATGTGTATCTTTTATTCGAGCTTTCAAGATATAATGCAGATTTAGAATGTGACTTACTTTATAAACTTGAAGAGTATTCACTTACTAATGACTTAACCCATATATATCACAATGGGCATCAATACATGTTTTATTATACATTTTAATGTAGTCATATGTAGTGATACATATGGGGCACTGGGCTTTAAAGGGTTAAAATGAACATTTCCATGATGATCCAAACTGTTAGCTGTAAGATATTGTGTAGGATGATAGATGAAACTATATGACGTCGATTTATGACCTCAGGTCAAACTTGGCCTAAAGTTGAGATGGAATAAAGCAGTGATAAAACAACGATTTTGACACTCCTTTGCTCCGCACCGGTACATGTTTAGTAAACACGTGATAACGCTGAAGACATAGATACTGAGAGGTTAACATTCTGATAGGATCCTCGGCGGTGATATGGTTAATACAACCACTTTTTGATGCGACAGACCGGAATTCGTGGCCCCACGAGAAAGCACCTGGCCAATCGATAGTGTAATATCATCATTACCATTTTACTTTTCGTTCCCTATGGAGCATGGCGCCACCAGTGGGACAGGCCCCCTTGCAGGAAGCCCATAAGAGACACCAGGGTCATAGTGTTATATGACACAAGTAAAATGTCTGTCCCGTGCAGTTCCAAGCGGTCTCTGGCGAGACAAAGAAAGATCCTCATACAAACCTTATGTTAGTCACATTGTACGACATGATCAATCATCAACAGCTGTGGCGACTGTGCAGTAGAAATTAAAAGAAGGCTTGCTATTGCCTCACATAAACTAATACAGATTAACAACCACTGGCAAGGCACAAGCAAAGAAACAAAGTTACAACTGATCAGAGCATGTATATTCCCAGTAGCAACATACGGCTGCGAGACATGGACATTCAATAAAACAGTTGCAAAAAAGATTACATCATTCGAAATGAAATGCTACAGAAGGATGTTGAGAATACCCTGGACAGAAAAAAAGACCAACAGAGAAGTACTGCACTCACTAAACGTAGAGGAAAATTGGCTCCTAAATACCATCGCAATAAGGAAGCTGCAATTTTTCGGTCATATAAAAAGACATGATAGTCTGGATAAATTAGTAATGGAAGGCATGGTCCCTGGAAAAAGGGGAAGGGGTCGACCCAGACTACGGTGGATCCAGGACATCACAGAGAGTCTGAACTTGTCTTTGGTTGATGCAGGTCGACTTACCCAGAATCGTGATGCATTCAGAGCAGCTGTAATGGAGACAACGTTATGGAGAGAATACGTCACATGATGATGATGTACGACATGTCTGATGGAGCAGTGGCCCTCTTCTTTCTTGGTAACCTCAACATGTAAAACACATTGTTACAGAAACCACCACGACAAGTACATGTGAATGTTTGGTTCAGGCTTCTTGTTACAGAAACCAGCTAAAGTTCTGGCTCATAAGGACAGTCAAGTAAAGTGATTGTAATGATTATGCAGTAAATCTCCGAACAATGAAAGACGCAGTCAACGCTTAAACAAATTGCACCTACCCAAGCCTTCTTCTTCTTCTTTCTTTGATCCTTAGCCATCGACCGTCAAAGCAGTCAGTGGTCATCACGCCTAGTGGCGTTTTGTAGGGCAACAACAAATTGATTCCACTTTGCTCGGTCGGTGGCCATTCTTCATACAGTGCACCTTCTCATGTCAGTGGCTTCCTTTACCCAAGCCTAGGCATGACTTATTCAAGAAAAGCTTAGCGTACTCTGCTGCTCATCTTTGGAATTGTCTTACACATAACCTAAGAAACAACCTCAGTCCCTATTCATTCAGTCGTAGACTTTTCGAATACTTTATGAGTTCTGATTACATGCCCCCCACCCGCCCTGTTCCCCCCCCCCCCGCCCCCCCCCCCCCCCCCCCCCCCCCCCCCCCCCCCCCCCCCCCCACCCCCCCCCCCCACCCCCAAATCGGATTATCTTTTCTTATAATATCAACTGTAGGTTCTCATGACGATGTTTGTACTTTTCAACATATTTTATGTCATGTTTATAAGTAGTTAATGTTAATATGAGTGTGCTATTTTATTTTACTTTACAACCTGCAGTCAGCGACCCATAGCTGTACTGCTTGCATCAGGACCAGCGAACCAGAGCTGGTCAAGACCGCTCTCCACCTCCACGTGGTGGTCCTGGAAACAGTCTGCAGCAGTGCAGTCTGGCTGAGCGAGTGCGGATCGCAATGGGAAGGCAAACCCGGTCCCTAAAAAATGCCGTGCTGAAGTCGGATGTGTCCACCGAAAGGTGCAGATATCACAGCTTAGGCGTAAACAGACACAACGCAACCACCGTCCTTTTCAGGGCGAACGAAGAAGAAGAAGAAGAATTCCTTGACATTGATATGTAAAATGCACGTGAGAATAAAGGAATTCAGTCTGAAAGGTGAGAGAAAGGAAGGGCGGAATGTCAGACGGCCCTGCGTGCCCAATTCTCAACCCTTTGAAAATAAAGTTTGTTCGTTCGTTCGTTCGTTCGTGGTAGTGTGGAAGATTCTTTCATTCCTACATTTTTTTCTTGTTCTATATTTACCTATATTACTTGGATATACAGACCCGATTAGTTAAGGGAAATTAACACGGGAAACTTCTGGTGTTGTTCATGATACACGAGACGCCATCGAGAGTAACTGTGACACTTAAACAGGCAGAAATTTCCTAATCTCCATGCCGGAGTTTTTTCTGTTATTGTCTGTCGTAGCTTCATGCTGAGATGGGCGGCGCTTACCTAATCCCTAGCTTTCCAGTCAGCAGAGACTTTAGAAAGCGATCAAGCTCAAAGAATGTTGGTAGTAAATGAGAAAGGTGCGATATGCAAAATTGAGTGAGCAAAAGACTGGTTTTTTTAAAAGAGGTTTTACATTTTAGAGAACATGTTAACTATCGTATTTTTACGTGCGCTGGTAGTTTTTTTGTTTGTTTGTTTGTTTGTTTTTTTTTTTTTTTGGTAGAATGTGGTGGATAATTTGGAGGAGAGAGACAGATTTGATGACAGAATAAAAGATAATATCTAGATGATAATATTTCAGTCTGTAAGTTGAATGAATTGTCTCTCCTCGCAATTTAGTCCACTCATCATAATCATCAGTTGCCATCTCCACAACGAAGGTTGGCTGTAATGGATCTCCAACGTCTTCTGTCTCTTGTCTTGGTGGTGCACTCTGATAGACTCTTTCCTGTCCATCTCTTGATGTTATCTTCCCACTTATAGCGCTGTCTTCCCCTTGCACGTTTGCCTTCAACTCTCCCTTCTGTTATGGTCTTCTGCAAGGTGTTATGCCTTTTTATGTGGCCAAAGTATTTTAGCTGCCGAACTTTGACCTCCCTCATTAGTTCTCTTTTCATACCTAGATTTTCTAGGACCTCCTTATTTGTTTTCATCTCTTTCCATGAGATACGCCCCATTCTTCTATATATCCACATTTCAAGAGCCTCAATTCTTTCTTCCAAATGCTTATTCATCGTCCATGTTTCTGCACCATACAGAAATGCAGAATACAGTAGAACTCCATTTATCCGAACCCCATGGGACCGAGCATCGTTCGGATAATCAAATGTTCGGTTAATTGGATTACATAATGTATCGAGTACATGTACACATATTTCTAAAAATAATTAACCATCACAAGGAAAATACACTATAAAACATATTTACTTGTACTGTAATAATAATACCCACACTGTATTAGATCACTGTATCACCAAAATCTTTTATTACACTGCAGTGCATGTACTACTTGTATTAATTATTTTTGTTAAGAAAGAGAAATGTTTTCAAAATAACATTACAAACGATTCAAAACCAGGCGCAACTTACGTATACATGTACTTGCACAGATGTAGCCCACTATTTAAAATAATGAGGAATCCTCTTTTGCGCCAAACTGGATAGTCTCCTTTTGGCTGCTAAGTCCCGCATTCTCTTCAACAGCAGAAGCTGTGTAGGACAGCTGTCATCTTCTTGCTCGTACCAAGCCATCGCTGTTTCTAGTGCTATAAAGGCCTCTTCAGGACTTGGTCGACGTTTTGGTTTTTCTTCATAATCTACAAGTACATCGTGTACTTCTGAGGAGTCTTCATCATCGGTCACTACATGTATTTGGTTTTCTTCTTGCACAAAAGACAAAAATTTCTTCGTCATTCAAAAACTGAAAACCAGAATCATTATCATCTTCTAGCCACATGTGTGCATCATCTTTGTCACAGTCCGAAAATCCGGGCATTGCTTGAAACAGTTCCACAACTTCATTTATACAATCATCATTTGTGTCCACTGCAGTAGTTTCATTTCCTCCTTTTTTCCCAAGCAATCTACTCCAAGCCTTGTTGAGATTATCTTGTGACAGTGTGGTCCAAGCATCAGCTAACATATAGCAGCAGTCTTTGAGATTAAGCTTTTTGGAAAACGCCACCACACTTTCTTCATCTTCAGCCAACAATAAACGACGCAGGACTTCCTTCTTGTACATCTTTTTAAGCTTTGCTATAACACCCTGATCCATTGGTTGAATCAGTGCTGTTACATTGGGAGGCAGAAAAATTACTTTAAAATTTGCATCAACTGCATTCAATGTATCCGTCTCTGGATGAGATGGTGCATTTCCAGTAGAAGAATTACTTTTCCAGTTTTCTTTTCTTGTTCTCTCAACCTCTTCACATTTGGGATGAACTGATTTGTATACCAATCAAGAAATATTTCACTATTCATCCAAGCACTCTTCTGTGCTTTGTAACACAATGGGAGACATGTCACATTCTTTAAACAACGTGGTTTTTTGGCTTTGCCGATCATTAGCACCGGTAAACGATGACTTCCACTGGCATTCGCGGCTACCAAAATTGTTACTCTCTCTTTGCACTTTTTAAACCCAGGGGCAGCTGCTTCGCGCTGAGATGCAAGTGATTTTTGAGGCAATGATTTCCAGTATAAGCCAGTCTCATCGGCATTATACACATCATCGAGTGAATAACCTTCTTTTTCCAAAAAAGCCAAGAAAGTTTCTTTAAAATTTTTAGCGGCAGTTGCATCGCTAGATAAAGATTCCCCTTGAATCTCCAATTCTCGTATGCCATGACGAGATTTAAAGTTTCTTAACCATCCCTGGCTAGCCTTAAAGTCAGGAGGACCGTCAAGTTGATTGTTGAACTGAAGTGCCTTTTCACACAACAGAGAACCAGAGATAGGTTCCCCTTTGCTTCTTCTTTGCACAAACCATATATACAAAGCCTCTTCCAAGTTCACATCTTTCGCATTTCTCATGGTTTTACGTTTCTTCGACCCATTTTCACTATCAAATTTCGATGCAAAACTCATAATTTTATCCTTGTTACTTTTGATGTCAGAGACGGTAGCTTTCCCAACATTGAAAAATCCTCGCAAGTGAAGACACAGTTTCACCTTGTCCTAGTCTCTTGATAATTTCTGTTTTCGTTTCAATTGACAAAACATTGCGGTTCCTTTTATATGCTTTAGGCCTACTGGAAGGTGCCATATCGCACAGAGAAATACTTGTACACCAAAATTATTCTGCTGTAGTAGCAGACACAATTATTTTAAGTTGAACTGTCTGTTTAGCCAGTGTTCTACCTAGAACGCACACGTACTTTGGATTGGTAAACCAGATATTAACTGACTTTATGATCTAACTGACTTCCTGTACGTAAGCGACCGACCATTAGCCATCCCATTCTCTACAAATTGTTCGCACACATTTGAAGTTTGCCGCATCAAAAGATTCAGAATTTTAGTCTAACGTGACTGTGGCATCTGATTTTTTTTTTTTTTTTTTTTTCTGGAAAAAGTGTTCGGATAATTGGATGTTCGGATAATTGGGGTTCGGATAAATGGAGTTCTACTGTATATATAACACTTTATGATTCTCAGTTTTAATTTGTGAGATAACTGTTTGGATGTCAGTATATGTTTCATGTTGTTGAATGTAGCTTTGGCCATTCCTATTCTCTTCTTGATTTCTGTTTCACATCTGCCATCTTCTGTTATTATATGACCAAGATATACGTAGCTCTTGACTTGTTCCAGGATTTTCCCATTTACGCTTATCTTTAATGTTGGTTTATCGTATGTTTTGATAATTATCATAGTTTTTGTTTTCTCAATATTAATGTCGAGTCCATCTTCATGACTTATACTGTTCACTATCTTCACTAGTTCTTGTAACTCCTGTTCGCTTTCAGCTAACAACACGGTATCATCTGCATATCTAAGGTTGTTTATTGACCTTCCACTGATGTTCAGTCCTGGTATTTCCTGTATCTGTTTGAACATTTTTTCGGTGTATAAATTAAATAGGCAGGGGGACAGCACACAACCTTGTCTGACACCTCTTTTAGTCCACTAGAAATCCTTAATTCAAAAAGGATTCTGATGAAGCTAAACAAGGTATTTTTTGGACGATAAATTCTTTCTCAGGAATACTACTATGGAGAGTATATAAAGTTGAGATGGAGATTTGGTACCCAGCCCACATCAAAAATATCGCGACTCAGTAGTATTAATTCAATTACGGCTACGCCCCCAGGATGTAGATTTAATTACTAAAGAAATATATTGACCAATTCAATTTAGCGCTGAGGTAATGTCAACAAACTGTGTAGCTTTGCAAAATAAGAAAATAAAATACACACTGTGGCAGAGATGTTATGATTAATAAATTTCAGATATTTATTCTTTATTCTGCACTTGCCTTTTACTTCTCTTTCGCTCTTTTACCCTTTTTTTCGCATACGCTCGATTGTTAAGATATACTCTCATATTCATACCTTTGTCTTTTCCTTTCTAATTTAGCAACGCATTTTATTGCTGTTAAGCTAAGTTCTTTGATGAGACCGAATCGTGTTAATTCGTTCTCGACAGGGATAAGAAGTAAGACTATCGTCTATTATTTTTCTCGGATCTGTCCGCCTATAGTTAATTATTCTCGGTGAAAGATCTGAGATGAAAGACATTGATCGCTGGGAACGGCCATATGAAGCAGAACGTGTAAAATGTACACTGTGAGTTTTATTGCCGTTGTCGGATCAGATCGAGAGAATGTACTGTAGGTGTTAAGTCTGGTCTCGGTAAGGGTGTGTAGAATTCGTTTCATGCGCAGAATGAGCAAGGAAATATGTATATCTGGACGTAGGTGCTAACATCTTGCAAATGAGTCGGGTTATAGACGTAACCTTCCCCTGATTTCGGAGAGATATATACTCCAGAATTCTAACTTAATTCATCCAGTACAGCCAGAAAGACTAGAACAATCTAGCTCTCGATTCCTAAGATCTCTGTTAATAGAAGCATCATTTAGTTGGTCGATTGGAGATCGTTTTACTTCTGCGCTAATGGTAGATATATATATATATATATATATATATATATATATATATATATATATATATATATATATATATATATATATATATATATATATGTATATATATATATATATATATATCTGGTAGTGTTGGGTGATTTTAGTGGTAGATCGCCTATTTCATTTTTACATAGTTTAATTTCTGTGCAGAGTGATTAAATAATAAGTCAGTTATATTCTTTAAAGTACTGTGTTACAGTGGATAGCAAATAAATTAAAATTTCCAGCTAAAACTCATACAGCTATAAATAAATTTAATTAAATTGCTAGTAACCAGTCAGAGAATAGTTACCATCTAAATTAATGCACTGATTCATCATTGAGTATTGACGAAATACGTATGTATTTCTAATTCATGATGATTGATTTTTGTAATGACTATAATTTATTTCACGGAAGTTTAAACGATGAGACAAGCGCTAAGCTTGTAGTCTCTAACTTGAAGTTAATAACCGAAGTTAATATTATGTTTTACGCGAGGGTAGGATAGGATGTGTATAATATTATGTTTAAGTATTCTGTATGTTTCTTTTTCTTTATACAGTATTCTGGGTAAAGCCCAACATCTACCAGCGGTTTCTCAGTATATGAGAAGAACCTAGAAGAAACATTTTTGTAATTTAAATAAGTGAGTTTCCACGTTACAACCTGTCTGGCATTGTGTTTGCATCCCGAAAAAAAAGACAGAGTACGCATCTCACGAACTTTAATACTAAATGCAATAATTGGGCCTATCGAGCCAGATTATAATTCTTCCCAACATTCTCATTGTATATTCAGCCCCTGTGGCGAGAGAAATTACAAACAGTAACATTTCCGACGTTTTTGACTAATTGTGGTGTGACCAAGAATTTTACATTTGAGAGAAGTTACAACCTGTCATTTTCCTAAGTAGTGGAAAAACTCGTGATTCTGACACTGTGAGCCCGTTTAAACTTTCTTACCCAAACTGATTCAAGTGACCTTAATAGTAATCTTAAAATATAATTGTGAAGTGAATGCTCCCCGGAACATTGGAAGAAACCTGTATCTGCAGAGCTGGGATTCTCTTTATTAAAAGAGTACAGATTCACTGTAGAGAAGTGTCCTGAAGTTTGCGCCAGACGGCGAGAAACACCACGTGTGTAGGTAAGAAAGTAAGTTAGGGGCCCCTGTTGAATGAACAGAGAGAAAGCAGAACGAGTGATTCTTTTTCATTTTTATATTCATGCACCCACTTTTGAAATTTCTTTATGCAATTTTTTGTTGCAAATGCTGATTTCCTCTTAGGATGGATTAATATATCAACTCTGTTCTTAACTATAGAGGTAAATCTTAGACCATAGCGTATAAATCTGTGACTCTTTGGGGCTATAACTTTTCTTCTAACAGGATCGTGGGCTAAACAGAGGGGGAAAGGATTACACCTGTGGGTCTAGTATTCTTTTAGTAATTCAGTAACCTATGTGTATTTATATGTGCTTGATATGCAAATTTATTGTTGTGGCGAAGTTTCTTTATGTTAATAAAATTTACATAAACTTTATTCAAGTGTGTCGGTCAGCTCGTCCCAAAATATCTATATTCCATTGTTATAGTTTTCACGTCTGTGCGTCTAACTGTCGTCTCTTATGTATGTGTATGTGAGTGGTGATATATATATTAATATATATTCTATTAGACTGTCCGACAAACTAAGTTCTGTTGTAGAGATAGGCTGAAAGAGAGAAGATTCTCGTTTCAGAGACAGAGTCTAAGTAGTTTCCACCATCTCACTCGTGAAAAGCTATTTTCTTTACGTTACCTCTCACTGAGCTGGCACCTGTTCTAATCTATTCAGAAGGGACCAATCTATGTCTTAATTCCCCTATCACAAATCTACGACACACACACATATACACACACATTTAGTGCATTGATTTGGGGGTGCAATTTATCTCCAGGCTTATATAATAACTACAGAAAGTTGAAAGTTTCAATTATTTAGGCAGTAAAATGACTCAGGATGGTGACACAACAAGAGAAATCCATACTAGAATTGCTTTGGCAGCTAGCGCCTTCAATAGATTATCTAACATTTGGAAATTACGATCATTGAATATACATACCAAGCTTCGTCTGTTTAATTCAAATGTTATCTCAGTGTTAACATACGGCTGTGAGAGTTGGAAAATAACAAAATTATTGGAGAACAAGCTGAATACATTCGAGAACAAATGTCTTAGAAAACTCATGAACATCAGTTGGAAAGAATTCAAGACTAATCGACAAATAAGAGAAGACTCTAGGCAGAAATATGTCTCCGACTATATAAGGAAAAGACGATGGTCATATATCGGTCATGTCCTACGAATGCAAAACAACAGAATACCACTACAGGCGCTCACTTGGGTTCCTGAGGGTAAGCGGAAAAAAGGAAGACCAAAAGAAACACTCAGAAGAACAATAATAAGAGAAGGAAGAACGTTGGGCCTAAATAATGTGCAAGAGCTAAGAGGAGTGGCGTCACAACGAACAACCTGGAGAGCACTGGTTTCTGCCTTATGCGCCGTGTTTGGCGCTTAAAGAATTTATTATTATTATTATTATATAATATGTAAATAAATAAGTGGGCTCCTGTAAAACTGGTAAGGAAATATATATAAATATAAGCAAATAAAACGGTATTGAATCAGTTTTACAAATTAACGGTACACGGGAAACACAGTAAAACGCCAGGCTTATGCATGTCGTAACTTATATATGCATAAGGAAACACTTCAAAGAAAGGGTTTGCACACGGAGAGAAACCTAAGGCATAGTTTTCAAACTGCTCTACAAAAAGCTCAATTTTTGTGTGTTTTCAACTGTCAGAAAATCTTAAAACGTTTGATTAAAAACAAAATACGGACGACGTAACGTTTAGTACAGTGGTTAGAGCGCTTGGTTCTCGCTGCAGAGTTATGAGGGTTCGGGTTTCGAAGCCAGGTAGCGTCAAGCTCTAATCTACCCGGCTGTTATTGGGTACCTGACTCTTATCTTGAGTTAAAAGGTAGTACCATAGCAAATACTGCAGTAGGGGAGTGAAGTGTTAGAGACTTCACCTTACTGTTTCCAGCATCGAGAGGTGGGGTGACCTGTTCCCTTCGTCGCTGCCTTTTTCCTTCCCTAACTCAAAGTCAGGTATCCATTTATAGAGTATGTCGGTACCGTGATTTGAACGCGGCACCTTTGCCACGAGAGATCAGCGCTCTAACCACTCCGTCAATCGGACACTCTAAGGTAGCCCCATAGCAGATACTGCCGTAGGAAAGTGAAGTGTTAGAGACCACTTTACCAGCTCCAGCATCGAGAAGTGGGGTGCCTTCCTCGCTGCCTTTTCCATCCCTAACTCAAGAGTAAAGTCACGTATCCATTTACAGCTGGGTAAACTAGAGCATGATGATACCGTGAATCGAACCCGGCACTTTAGCCGCAAGAGAATAGCGCTCTAGCCAATCTGACAATCGGACGCTCTATCTTGAGTTAATGAGAGCAGCAAGAAAGAGAACCAGTCTTCCCACCTCATAAAGCTGTTTTTTTTTTTTTTCCTTAACCAGCGGCACTTGGGCTTTCAGCCCTTCGGCCCAATGACATGTCATTGCGAGGCTGGGGAACCTGAGGACTTTAAGTAAGTAAATTAATATTTTAAAAATTAAGGAGGAATAATAAAAGAAAGTTTCTGCACCATAAATCAACAAACAAATACCTTTATAATCTTCTTTGCCTTTCCTAGCTCAAGAGCAGGGTCAGGGACCCTGTTAGAGCTGGATAGACTGGAGCGTGACGCCATCGTGTTTCGAATCCGGTACTTTTGCGGTAAGAGGGAGCACTCTAATCAATCTTCCTATCAGACGCGCATACCTTCAAAGATACCCAACATATGAGCAACAGTGAACGCACATATGTCCGACACCAGTACTATTCGTGGAAAAACTCAACGGAGATTCAAACAGCCTCAAACTGACTACTGCTTTCTTTGAAAACGTTCAAGTAGACATCTGAGAGTGTTCGAAGAAGAAGAAGAAAAATATCTTTACACTTACATTAAATTAAGCTTAGACAGAAGAGAACTGCAGAAGTAAATAGGTCATTTAAAAGATGTATACTATAAATAATGAACGGGCTTGCCCTTAGTAGGTTCCCAATAAATATGGCAGAGATTAATTTGGAAAATTTTGGAAACCTGAAGCGTTCCCTTTCGGACATCAGCGAACCCCGTATGTAGTCAGCCGTTGAGAACAACCTGATAGCTTGTTGATATGAGTGAATAAAAAGCAATGAGAGCTTATTTCAACGAACTACGACCAAAGACAGATTTATTTTCTATCACTAATGTCAGTGTCTTTTTAACTCCGTGTCTTTTGTATTTCTGGCGTAGAATTCTTTTACCGGTAAGTGATCTCTCCGATTTACGCGGTTATGTCTTCGTGGCGTCAGGGACACCTTGTGAAATAAAGAAATGAAGCTGACGAGCAGCCTGACTTCACAAGCGGCAGGGCTGACAATTCCCAACGTTCAAAACGAATGTCTGATCACAGCAAGCCGAGAACCTAAGTGGAGTCAGTTACTCTCGGTGCGTTGTTGGAAATCACCAAGCATATCCCCTCCTGACGTGAAAAGGAATGTCTTTCATGCCGGATGAAGTTTTTAACAGCGCCCAGAAAACGATCGCTGACATAGTTTGCATTTGCTGATGTTTGTCACCGCGTGGAACGGGAAAACCACACTGGTATGAGCCTCGGTTTGGCGAGAACTTAATATGCGGAAAGTTCCACCCATACCTTCAAGCGGCATTCTAGGAGAATCGTTTCACGTGTTTTATTTTACATTATTTTTAGATCATCGCTAAGCTTTTCCGCAGACAACTTGCCGTTCATCTTTTTATTTCGTTTGTTGCTTCTTTTGCGAGTGAGTAACAGATCACAGATTTACATCTTGTTAGTATATTTTAGATAAAGAGGTTAAAAACTATCAAGAATGGTATAAGGCATATTTTTTTATCTTTATAATCTGCAGATAGTCCGGAGTGAAAAGAGCGACAAAGTTACCTGGTACTGGCATCGAAACCAAATTTCTGACATCATCAGAATCACTCCCCGATATTCTCATTCCTCCAAACCAAAGTCAGACTTAGGCATAAGCTGAACAAGCTACACACTAGGGCCTCACAATCTGAAGGGGTCTCTCTAACATTGGTGTAGTGAGGAGGGAAGGGGAGGGGGGGGGGCCTTAACGGCACAAAAAGTTATAGAAATAATTATAGTAGGAGTTGTTGTTGTTGATGTTTAACTAGGGCAGCTGAGCATCTCTTTCTTTTGCAGCCAATACCAAGTTGAAGATTCCTTGGTCTCATCTACACTGTAGATCTAGGCTTTTCCTGTGACTTTTCTGCCATTCTAAAATGTGTTGAGTCGAAGTCATGAGCTACAGTTTCTCCAGCTTTGGCTTGCATTTAAAGGATCTGTCGTAGATTTCGATAGGTGATTAAGAACAATGTTAGGTCCCTTCTGAATAGAACTGACAAAGATGATGACTCAGTGCGAGATAAAGTAAATAGATAGATTTCACTAGTGAGTTGGTGAAAAAGGTAAAGTCTGTCCCTGGATTTGAGAAAACTTCTCTAGCCCAGCCTATCGGTTACGACTAAAAATATTGTTGTTCCGACAGTTCCCTTTCTGTATATTAATATATATATCCACCACTCACATACACACACAGAGATAAGTGACGACAATTAGACGCACAAACGTGAAAAAAACTATACAAATGGAATGAGGATGTAGGGACGAGCTGACCAACACAGTAAATACAGTTTATGTAAATTTTATTTACCATAAGAAAACTTCACAACATATATATTGTCATATATCGAATATTTAAAAAAAACCTCATAGGGGTACAGAATTAATAAAGAAATAGACCCATAAGTACTATCTCCCACAAAGAGAAGTTAATTAACCCCCAAAAGGTTAGCACTATGGTATAGACTTTGACTATACTGTAAAGAACAGAGTAATTACGTTATTCTATTCTGAAATTGAACAGTATTAGAAAAACACAGTAATAAATATACAAAGTGAGTACATGGATTATACAATAAAAGAGTTACTCATTTCTGCTTTCTTTCTTTCCATACAACCGTGGCCACGTTCATTCGTTCTTACCTAATACTTGATTTGCAACTTCTGGAACAATCTTTAGGACACACGCACGCAGCAAATCCAGGGTTATTTTGGCAAAGAAAACCCCAGCTCGTCAAAGACACATTAAATCCACTTCTCCGGGGAACGTTCACGTTGTTACTTTTATTTAGGATTTCTGTTTATGTCACATTAATTAGTCCAGGTAAGAAATTTAACAGTGCTCACAGTGTCAGTAGCTTGAGATTTCCAGTACAAAGGAATGTCAGGTCGGTAACTTCTCTCAGTATAAATATTCCTTGTCACACCACAAATGGTCAAACGTAAGGAAATGTTAATGTTGGTTATGTCGCCACAACGGGCTGAATGTAAATAAAATTGGGAACAAGAAATATGGATCTATAGGCCCAGTTACAAAGTCACTCTTAATGTTCTTTGGGTTGGTACTCTGTCTCTTTCTGGGTGTAAACACAAATCCAGACAGGTTTACATTGAAGTCCCAGATACTAAGTAAAAAAATGTTCTTTATATGGTTATTCTCAGATTTATATGGAAGCCGTAGACTTAGACCGCTGGTAGGTTTTGGGTTTGACCCAGTACTGTGTATAGGAAGAAAAAAATACAAAATACTTAACCACCATATAATATTCTCAATCCTATTCTAAACCCGCGTAAAATATAATATATTTATCCACTTCGGTTATTTAACTTTAATTGAAACTACAAGCCTAGAGCTTATATGATCGTTTAAAAACTCCCGTGAAATAAATTCTAGTCATTTTAAAAAATTAATCTTCATGAATTAGAAATAAATATATATTTCGTCAATACTCATAATGAACAGTGCATTTACTAGTCGATTAAATATCTTTTACGGGTTAAATCGGTTAGTTAGATTAGCGCTACAGCCGGAACAGTTTAGCTATAGAAGAAAAAAATCCTAGTGAAATAAAATGATGGACTTAGCCATTAAATCACTCTACACAGAAAGATCTTAGTGAAATAAAATGACGGACTTAACAATTAAATCACTCAAACTTCTATTATAATATTTACCGCAAACACAGAAATTGAACTACTCCAAATCGAAAATACTAAGAAATCCACTATAACAGTGGTCTAGAAAATCGAAGCTAGTAGGTTCTGGAAAAATCTGTGGGTACTGAATAATGGATTTTAAAAGCTGGAGAATGTATATTAAATTTGCAGAACTTCGCTCAGGCTTGTTACTTTTAACGCCTTCGCTCAGATTTCGGGCTTTGCTTCGGTCGATCTGCGAATCAGAGGAAAAATTCACACTTTTACCGATTGCAGACTCTGGCAATCGAGCGAAACCCGTCCTTTGATCTGGCGATTCTCACCGTGTTTAATTACTTCCCAAACGAACGGATTCAGGGGGAGTAACTGTGATTATCTGCCCTTGGTTTCAGATTAAGTCCCCCTGACCAATGTCTACCGAAAAATACGTTTCAACTTATCGCCGCTTTGGTTTTTCTTCATTTAGCTTATCTCCCCCTTCTCTACAAATCCACCATCCCGTCCCCTCTCTACGCGTTCCGTTTACCAGTCTGATTGCAAACATTCCTTGTAGTTTATACGACATAGAGAAAAGAAATGAGCGTGGCCAAATTAAGAGTTTGACATATATAGAGAAGTGAAGGGGTCTGCGTTTAACAAATAGGTCTATTGGTAAACATTCCTAAGGCAAATAGAGAAAAGAAAATAAAATAGGCGTGCTAAATTAAGAAAGAGACAGATATCTGAGTGTAGGAGGGTTTTACGTTAACAAACCGTACATGGCTCATAAGGAAGCCAGTGAAAGACAGGTGGAAGAAAAATGTAGATGTATGAAATCTATTTTCATAATATCCTCTGCCACAGGATCATCACATCTGGTTCCAAGCTAAGAGAAAGAAGTGGGTGGCATATTGTGCATTCCCTGCCATCCGAGATGGCTCACCAACTATGCAGAGCTAAAATAATGTGCTCTGGTTCTGGGCTTTCCCAGAATTTGTCATATCCTGCACACAGCCACTTCTCAGCTCCCCCTGCCTATCACTGGGTCCATAGTGAGACCCACCTGCATGCAGTCAACCAAGTAAAAGCCAAAGAATCACGTCTGTGGCTCAAGTGACTTCTCCAAGCTTTTTATGCAATGCTGGGTTCTCAACAAGTTTCACCACAGAGGGAATCCCTGGAAGTTTGTGGATTTCAAGAGTCAATGAGGGTGTAATTAGCCTCACAGACGGAGGTTTACTTCCACATGTGTATATTGTAACAGTGTGCACAGCTGGGAGTCATATAAAGATGACTCCAGATATGCCTACATGCATATAGTAGGAGTAAGTCTATAGTGTTAATTTCTACTTATAATGACAGTTCCGAAGTACATCATACATGATATGCCTAAATGGATTTGTTATGCATCTTGGCGGAATTCTTACCTAGTTCAGTTGTTAAACGATCTTATCCTCTGTTACCAATTTCCAAATAGGGCCTCCACAGCTTCCTATAGCGTAGGGTCTCACCATGTCTAAATCCGGCCCTGCTCCAAACTATCACTACAAATGTTATTTCTTGCGAAGTACTGTCGTACGCTCACACAGACTTAGTAAACTTCTTCGGCTGCCTTCAGACTTCTATATTAATGACTCTAATAAAGGCAGTAGTCAGTTCAAGGTTCCTGACATCTCCAAACAGTTTCTCGTGGAGAGAAGTAGGTTGTTGCCATATGCTACTTCGTTCACTGCTGTATGTGTGACGATACGGTGTGCAATCTCACGTCCACTCCGTCAGTATCATTTTTTTTCTTCATTTTTCTCTTTCTCTCACTCATCGCTATTATGTGGAATATTTTATGCACCATTTTGTTATCTATTCTGAATCTAGTAGGGGAAAGTCTCTAACACCCCACTCCCCTATGGAAGTATTTGCTATAGGACTGTCTTTATCTTGTTTTCCACTCCTCAGACTTAATTACGTTCCGCCAGGTGAACTGTGGTATTATCGTAACAATACCCAGTCATCAGACCGGTCACTCGCTTATCTCTTTGAATCCATCTGACCACCTTTGGAAACGTGTCAGTCCAACATTTGACTCCAGTACAAAGCTGCTGATCGTGTTGACACAAGCTTGTATTGTGCGTACGATGAAAGAAGACAGCATTGTCTGATCAGACATCTGTCTGGCCGAGGCACGCAGATAAAGGCGATAATTGGATAACCTGTAGGGGTAGACATCTTGGCGGAAGACATTACGTCAGGAAAGCATGGTCACAATATTGTGGGAGGTAGATAGGTGCAGCCGGAACAATATTATGTCTTATTATAAAGAGGTCACTCGTGGATATGAAAATTAATATTTTAAACACGCGAGGGGATATTTAAAACTTCCCCACCCGAACAGTGCAAGAGAGATTTGATTGGTTTGATTCGAGATGCCGGAATAAACAATGAACTCTATTGAAACATTCGGCGGAAACACCATCTGTGATTGAACTGAGAATGAGAGATATAATCTAGTGAACTCAGAAACACAGAACAGACAGCTTCGCAACTTCAACCGAGCAACTCCCAAGCAGCTAGGAAGAGAAGGATCGGACCTAGAATTCCTATATCAAAAGTGACAGAGCGCAAGGAGATTGTGTATTCTCAAAAATGTGGGGTAAGTTGTGAACATTTCTATTACAAACGTGAATTTAACATGTTTTCTTGCTAGTGGATATATATATGAGGCTGGCAACATCAACATATGAAAATAGTATATTCATGAACCACTACTGCGAGAGCTGGTGATTGTTTCTGACTAGTCGTGCGGGAAACCCGACAGCAGAGCGACCCAAGACTCCGACTGGAGCTGTGATGAGTGATGACTACATCATATGTGCCTCCAGTGTAACATATTATCTTGTGAGATTTATGAACCTGTTTTAATTGTAATTCAGGCAAATCGTTATTCACGCACTCCAGACGCAATTTCCTAGTTAACACCCAGAAGGATATGGGTGAATTTTCATCATATTCCCTGAGTTACACTGTGTGCTCGGGAATTTAATTCTTCTGAGAGGTTAACGTTGGTGGGTGGATCGCTTGACAATGGGCCTGTTAGTTGCGGCGAACAAATGTACTCAGCAGGCTTTTGTTTCTTTCTATTTGTCTAAAGTTCGTGGTTACAAGTCATCAGACGATTTGTGGTACTAACGCAGCGAGTGTGAGAGAAAAGCATCCACCATAACCGCCTACAGTTGAAGAGAGAAGGCTTTCGTCACCACAGAATTGACTAACCACAGCTGCAGGACTCACTCATACATGCTAAGTGCTAACTAAAAGGCACTAGCAAAAAGGACATTCCAGTTAAACTTTAATTATAAAGTTAAATTTCCACCTACGTCTCAATGACGAGAACTTTATATCCATCAAAATTCCACTAATCTTTCCATATTTTTTAACCTGTTAAAGACTATTTCACTATTAAATTTGTTACCTGTTGTTTTAAAACTAAACAATAATAGTTGATTCAGTTATATGTATGAAAGCAAACGTATGAGCCAGAATATTTAATCTATATATAAATACTAAGACATATATTTGCACTAAACAGAGCTATACCTTATAAGAGGGATTTCTTTGGATTACACCAACTGGGGACTTGAACGGGTTAAACCATTGCTTAAATCCTTCACAAAAGGCGACGGATCAGATATAACGTGTTAACAATTGTTCAGCCCAATGCAACATTGTTCGTGACTTCTGGAAATATCTTGTGAAATCTCCCTTCAGGTAGAAGTGTCATTAATCTTCTATCTACATCTCTGCCAAGAGTAATCTTGCGCGCAGGTAGATACCTTGGAAGCTAATAGTGGATACTCTTGAGTTTTGGTCACTGTTGGACCACTACTGCAAAGCAGGGGAGGCATCCGTGACAGTATTTTGGACAGGACTGCAGCAGATATTCGGCTGGTGCCACAGGTGCAGAGATCTGTTGTACCAATCCTGTACTTGTGGTACAGAATTTCAGAGTATAAGAAGGAGTTGTTTATAAAGGCAGTGAGACTCAATCTATCATACACTGCACACTTCAAATACCTCTTGATTATCTCCCTTGCAAAAAAAAAACATATTAAATGCATTTGCAGTATTGTTTCTGGAGCAGTTAGTTCTACATGATGAGGTTGTCTCACGTCACTTGCCTTGTACTACGTGCATGAGATAGCAATGGATCTGTTCTTTCTTTGCCTCCTCCGAGATAATAATAATAATAATAGCCCCTTCAGTCATAACTGACTATGGGAATGCGCCCCTGAGGTGACAGCCCTCAGCTGCTTATTTTCCTGGTGCTCCTTTCGACGTTTTCTCCTCACCTCTGCTTCTTGTGTGAGCCTTTCTTCGCCCAATCTGAGGTGGCGCCGTAAATAGCATCGCCACTTAGTGCGATCGGCAGCTTCATCCTCCCATGTTGCTGGATCCATGTCCAGTGCCCTCATATCTCTCTTGCACACATCTTTGAACCTCAGCTGTGGTCGCCCAACTGTTCTCTTGCCATCTGCTAATTGTCCGTAGAAGATATCTTTTGGGATGCGACCATCTTCCATGCGGCGAACATGGCCAAGCCAGCGAAGTCTGCGCTGTCTAAGAAGCGTATACATACTTTGAAGGCGAGCACGTGACAACACCTCGACATTTGTCACTTTATCTTTCCACGAGATGCCGAGGATGCGGCGTAGACACCGCAAATGGAAGGCATTGAGCCTTCTTTCTTGCTTAGCATAGGTCGTCCAGGTCTCGCTGCCATATAGGAGTGTGCTGGTGACGCAGGCATTATATACCGCAGCTTTGGTCTTCATTGTGAGTTTAGAGTTTCCCCAAACACGGGATGTGAGGCGGGCAAAGGTAGCTGCAGCTTTGCCAATGCGGCTGTCGATTTCTGTATCCAGTGAAAGTTTGTCATTGATGGTAGACCCTAGGTATGTGAAGTGGTGCACCACTGCTAATTCATAGTTATCGATAGTGATAACTGGTGCAGCACCCACATCCTGACTCAGCACATTCGTTTTCTTTAGACTTATTGTGAGGCCAAAGTCCTTGCATGCTTTAGTGAAGCAATTCATCAAGCTCTGAAGCTCCTGTTGGCTTTGAGTGACGACTGCAGCATCATCAGCGAACAACAAGTCTCTTATAGTGACCCTTCTGATTTTTGTTTTTGCATTCAGCCTTGAAAGATTAAACAGACGGCCATCTGACCTAGTGTGAAGACATATTCCTTCAGTTGCATCTCTGAATGCATGTTTCAAGAGTAAGGCAAAGAAGATTCCGAAGAGGGTCGGAGCCAGAACACAGCCTTGTTTAACGCCACTTCGTATATCAAAGGGCTGTGACGTGCTTCCAGCATATTGGACTGTTCCCTTCATGCCGTCATGGAATGACTTTATCATTTCCAGAATTTTAGAAGGGCAGCCTATTTTCAGGAGGATTTTAAAGAGTCCATCCCTACTAACCAGGTCGAATGCTTTTGTGAGGTCTATAAAGGCGATATATAATGGTCTTTTCTGCTCTCTTGATTTTTCCTGAAGCTGGCGGAGAGAGAAGATTATGTCTGTTGTTGATCTGCCAGCTCGGAATCCACACTGTGACTCTGGATATATGCGCTCAGCTAACTTGTGTAGTCTCATTAAGATGACTTTGGCAAAAACCTTACCAACAATACTAAGAAGAGAGATTCCTCTGTAGTTATTGCAATCACTTCTGTCTCCTTTATTTTTATACAGTGTTACAATCTTGGCATCTCGCATGTCTTGGGGAATAGTTGTCTCTTCCCAGCACTGGCACAGCATCCTATGCAGGGGATGTAATAGCGTGCTCTTACAGCATTTGATTAAATCAGGAGGAATTCCATCACTGCCTGGTGCTTTGCCAGAGGCCAAGCTATCAATGGCCTTGCTGAGTTCCTCTAATGTTGGTTCGGCATCCAGCTCCTCCATAGTTGGCAGACTGTTGACACCATCAAGGGCTGCAGGCGTAACGGTATTGTCTCTAGCGTAAAGCTCAGAGTAGTGCTCGACCCACCTCTCCATCTGCTTACCCTTATCGGTTAGCTTCTCTCCGCTGATGGTTTTTAGCGGTGCCGTTTTACTTTTATGGGGGCCAAGTGCTTTCTTTATACCGTCATACATTTGTCTAATGTTGCCTGTTTGCGCTGCGATCTGGATGCTCTCACTGAGCTGGAGCCAGTAGTCATTTGCACAGCGTCGAGCAGTTTGTTGAACTTTGCTTCTCGTAGCCCTCAGGATCTGTAGGGTTCTGGCACTCGGTGAACGTTTGTATTCATTCATAGCACTGCGCTTAGCTTCAATGACGGGTGCCATCACATCTGATGAAGCATCAAACCAGTCATTTGACTTTGCTGTTTTCTTACCAAAGGTGGCAAGTGCAGTACTTTGAATGGTGTTCCGTAGATGCTCCCAGTTCTCTGTAATAGTATCACCATGCTGAGGGCTACTGAGCACTTTCTCGAAGGTCGCAGTGAATTGAGCGATCATGAAAGGGTCTGACATCTTGCTGGTATCAATGCGTGGTTTCCCTTCATGTCTGACACGATTGAGTTTTCTTGGTTGTGCTCTGATTTTGCAGCAAACCAAGGAGTGATCTGTATCACAGTCTGCACTATGGTACGAGCGCGTGGAGAGCACAGACCTGAGGAGTGGCCTTCTGACAAGAATCAGGTCAAGTTGGTGCCAGTGCATGGATCGTGGGTGTCTCCATGACACCTTATGCTGGGGTTTTGTCTGAAAGTAGGTGTTGGTCACGCAGAGGTCATGGTGGACGCACAACTCTAACAGCCGTTGTCCATTTTCATTCATCTTGCCAATACCAAACCTGCCCAGACATGAAGGCCATGAAACATTATCGGCACCCACTCTAGCGTTAAAGTCACCAAGGAGAACAAGCTGTTCTTGCCTAGGTATGCTTTTGATAATTGCTGTTAGATTCTCGTAGAACTCATCTTTAGCTTCTGAGGCAGAGTACAGAGTAGGAGCATACACACTGACAAGGGTGACGGGACCTGTGCTAGTTTGCAGGCGGAGCGTTAACAGGCGTTCTGATCCATTCTCGCCTGGTTCAACCATTTTAGTTAGCGATTTTTTGACCGCAAAACCTACTCCGTGTTCTCTAGCTTTATTAAGATCTTTCCCTTGCCAATAAAATGTGTAGTCCTTCTCGCTCACCGTTCCAGAGCCCGCCAGGCGCGTTTCCTGAAGTGCAGCTATATCCACCTGAAGTCGTTTAAGCTCATCATTAATTATGGCTGTCTTCCTTACATCGTTTACATCCTGTAGGTTTTCGGATAGTCCAGTCAACATAGTCCGGACGTTCCAGCATCCCAATCTGAGAGTTTGCTTATTTCTGTTTTTTCGATAATTGCTTGGTGCAAAATTTTCTGTCCACAGTTCGGGTTTGACCCTAATCCCCATGCACCCAATGGGGAAAGCAGACAGTGGCGGGACAACACCTTATTGACTGGGGGCTGCCCAGCTTGAAGCGGGCGGTAGCTGTCCAGTGAGATCCTAGAACCTCTCCCACTGTCGGAAGTAGCCCCTGGCGCCATGCCCTACGCCAATTGGGCAAAATGCTTATAACCGGTAACTGCTACTTCCCGTGTTTTGCCGACACCTATAGGGTGAAGCTGGAGTGTCCTCTCCAGGGCGCGAGCTTGGGCACAGTTATATGGAGATCAAGCTGTTGCCCATGCAGCATGTTCCCCCTCTCCACACAGCCGGTAGATCCAAAGGAACGGCAGTAGCCGATACAGTTTGGTACCAGCCATGTCGCAGGAGTTGCCAGAATAATGTCGAATCGACATTAGACTGCCTTAGGGACTCCGACTCCGGATTTATCCTCAGGGTTTACTCCCGAAGCCAATTCCATAAATGGATATTCCCGCAAGGCAGCGGTGGTTTGAATTCAGAGTTCCTTCTCTTAGATAATCTACCAACCAAGGATCACGAGCCCTATCTGCCCGAAGCTGCTGGTTTTAAGGCGCCAGTCGCTCGCCTTTGCCCCTTCTCCCGTCAGTGGAAACAGTTCCGCCGGGCTCAAATTGAGCCACACGTGAAGGCCGGGAGCTGGACTTGGTTGTCAGAGGCTGTTTGAGGCGCGTGCCATAGAAGTATTTTATCTGCAGTGAGAGCTTATCCTCACTACAACTCCCGTCAATAACAACCTTTGGAACTTTCCGAGAATCTCCGGAAAATAAAATAATATTTTGTTGTCTTTTGACGTTTTAAGGCTGTTGACGAGGCAAAAGTGTGTTAGAAAACAAATCTTTGAATGTCGAAAGAATGCAATTAGCACATCCAGTTTATTTTAGATTCCGCTTAACAACATGTAAATTCAGAACAGGGGGAAACTATGGCATGAAGTTTATAAGAGATGGAATTTAACCAGGGCTGTGTAGTCGGAGGCGTGGAGTTGGTCCTTTTTTTAGTGGAGTCGAAGTCAGTAAAAGATGTTCCGACTTTGAATTTTACGAGACTTAAGCCAACCGCAGATCACGTGTGATCCGTGCAAAGGGATCGTATTATCATATTTTAAAATACTTTTTGAGTTTGCGTTTTTTATTTTTGTATGAATGAATGGTTAAAAATTTAATCTACAAAAAAAACCATGTATTCATTTATGTACACTTATACCAAATACAAAATATTCCCTGTACTCCCTTGACAAGCTTATCGTACCCCCTCCCAGGGGGTACGCGCAACCCCGGTTAGGAACCCCTGGTGTATACGAAGGCCACATCGAATGCGATATGATATCGCAAATAAAGGGAAATAACTGTGCCGTCTGGAGACAAAAAAAACGAACGTCTAAAAGTGAGACTAATATGGTGACTAGGGGACACGAAAAGACGTGGCAGTCATTTAGCTCTCATCAAACACGTTTCACAGATTAACACCTGCACCTCATTGTTCTAATAATGTTTTGTCAATCTTGAATTTCCGAGAGGTATTGAGTACAGAGGTAGGACCAGCGACATGTGCTCTGGAATTGTTCCCCCTTGAGGGTTTCCAAGACTGATAGGCGCCATCATTAATCTTGGCGCGCTGACGGAACTGGTTATATTCATATTGCTTTTTGATTGGATGAGAGCGGAATTATCAGAAAAGAAGATTCCTTGGGTATCCTTGTTACTTGGGTATCCTTGTTGCTTGGGTATCATCTTACTAGTTTTCGGCGCGTGCAGTAACTTCAGACAGGTAAAAGTGCGCGCGTGTGTGTGTGTGTGAGCTTCTTTTCTTTAGCGTTGCTTTTTTTAAGGTCTTCTTCAAGTGGTTTGGCGATCATGTCTGTTCACAGCTCCCTGCCTCTAGAACTGTTGATCAATTCTGTTATTGACTTCTGTATACGCCATGATGTTAGATTGTCTTGTATCTTCTCTGTTTGTGGCATTCTGCCTCCCCCTCTTCAATCTTTCCCGGTGTCATGATATATTCCAGCTTTCTTATTCTCATAACATGCGCCATGAATGTGGATGGTTTCCTTCTAACAAGAGAAATAAGCATTGGCCTCTTTCAAGACATCCTCATTAGACTACTCATTTTAGCTTCCCGTGGTAATTTTAACATTTTAGCTTCCCGTGGTAATTTTAACATTTTTTTTGTAAAACCACAACTCTGTGGCCTCTAGTGCTTTCCCATATCTAGGCTGTTAAATTGAACATACCACACTTTACTGGACCTGATCACTAAATTGTTTAATGTACGAGTATCTGACTGTAAATCAGCTGATGTGACCGTATGTCATTAGATATGACTAAATCAGTTGATGTAATTGTAAGTCAGTAAATGGAACAGTAAATCAGAAGTAACTGTAAATCAGTACATGTAACTGTAAAAAGTAGATGTAACTATAAATCAGTAGGTGTAATTGTAAATCAGTAGATCTAAGAGTAAATCAGTAGATATAAGTTTAAATCAGTAGATATGATTGTAAACCAATAGATGTAACTGTAAGTGAGTCCGTGTAACTGTAAATCAGTTGATGCAACAGTGAATCAGTAGATGTAACAGTAGATGAACAAAATAAATCAGTAGTGATCAGTAGATATGACTGTAAATATGCATACATGTCTCCCGAGTATAGTTTTCTACAGTCTTCTGTACTTTGTATGTGTCACAATGTGAGGCGAGATTATATTGTCTGTTAGATATTGTGACAGGGGCGGAATGAAGGTTGCGCAACACCTACGTTGTCCGAGGACTCACAGCTGCGATTTAGACATTTAGAACCAGTAATAAATGTGCAATCAGTAATCTGACGCCAATGACCATTTTTGCCCAGGGTACTGTCAGTCCGCCCATAAAGTGTGTTCAAATCTGCCGAAGTTTCTAAATTACGTTATGTATTCTGTTGTCCAGAACATGATCTTCTTCTACTTCTTCTTCTTCTTCTTCTTCTTCTTCTTCTTCTTCTTCTTCTTCTTCTTCTTCTTCTTCTTCTTCTTCTTCTTCTTCTTCTTCTTCTTCTTCTTCTTCTTCTTCTTCTTCTTCTTCTTCTTCTTCTTCTTCTTCTTCTTCTTCTTCTTCTTCTTCTTCTTCTTCTTCTTCTTATTCCTCCTCGTTTGCCTTGAGACTTCCACATTAATGACTCTAAAAAGATGGCTGCCTGTCCGTGACGATTTCCTGGTAACAAATAAAAACAAAACTGCAACATAGGCACGGGCGTACGTGAAGTATTTGGCACTAGGGGCGGACCTTACCTTTGGCACTCGGGGCGGACAACACCTTTGGCACTCGGGGCGGACAACACCTTTGGCACTCGGGGCAGACCCTACCTTTGGTACTCGTGGCGGACCCTACCTTTGGTACTCGTGGTGGACCCTACCTTTGGTACTCGTGGTGGACCCTACCTTTGGCACTCGTGGTGGACCCTACCTTTGGCACTCGTGGTGGACCCTACCTTTGGTACTCGTGGTGGACCCTACCTTTGGTACTCGTGGTGGACCCTACTTTGGTACTCGTGGTGGACCCTACCTTTGGTACTCGTGGTGGACCCTACCTTTGGTACTCGTGGTGGACCTTACCTTTGGTACTCGTGGTGGACCCTACCTTTGGTACTCGTGGTGGACCCTACCTTTGGTACTCGTAGTGAATCCTACCTTTGGTTCTCGTGGTGGACCCTACCTTTGATACTCGTGGTGGACCCTACCTTTGGTACTAGGGGCAGACCCTACCTTTGGTACTCGTGGTGTTCCTTACCTTTGGCACTCGGGGCGTACGCTACCTTTGGCACTCGGGGCGTACCCTACCTTTGGTGCTCCTTCTCCTAACCATAAATAAACAGAAAAAAATGTATTGTTCTTGACAGTATTTCTTTAAACAGTACAGTGCTATCATATAGTAGGGGAGTACATTGTAAGTCTTCAAAAGAAAATTAATGTGAAAATAGTGAAGTCTCTAACAATTGGCTCCACTACAACCGTATTTGCTATGGGATTACCTTTAGTTTTATTAAAGTGACTTATATCCTTCATGTTCAAGTTTCCCGACTACCTTAGTGGACAATGTTATGTTATAGATCTCCAGTTTAATGTCAAAACACAGGTGTTGAGAATGATGCTGCTGTCGCGACGCGACTCCGCAGCCGACTCAAATCACACTGAGCCCTGTTTTGACAGGTTTTATCAAAGGTGATGGATGGACCTGGAGAAACAGCCAGCTAAAACAAGAGTACAAAAGCGCACATCACACGATTAAGCCCAAGGCGGGACCACGCTAGCGCAAGCCCCACTCTTGAGATGGTTTCTGAAGAGGTCCTTCTAGCAGTTCCTGGATTTTCCATCCGTGTATTTGGGGTACTCTTGTCACACTAGGGCTGTGGAGTCGGCCAATACATTTTCCGACTCCGACTCCTGAAATTGTGGAAGTTCGACTCCGACTCCTGATTACAGTTTTGTTTATACTAATCATATGGCCATACTATTCGGAATTCGATTCCTGATTACAGTTTTGTTATACTAATCGTATGCCATACTATTCGGAATCAGAGTCCTGATATTTTTGTTATACTAATCGTATGCCATACTATTCGGAATCAGAGTCCTGATATTTTTGTTATACTAACCATATGCCATACTATTCGGAATCAGAGTCCTGATATTTTTGTTATACTAATCAAATGACATACTATTCGGAATCAGAGTCCTGATATTTTTTTTAACCTACGACTCCACTAAAAAACGACCAACTCCACGACTCCGGCTTCCGATTCCGACTCCACAGCCCAGCGACAAACTCTGTAGATCTTACTGTGTTAGATGTTGCTTATATCTATGTGAAGGGATAGTACATCGGTCCAGTGCCGTCCCTAGAAATTTTTCAAGGTGGTGCGAGGTTTCGCGATGGCTTCCCTCCTTCTCTCCTTCCCTCAGCAGTACCGTAGTTACTTTTCATCATCAGTTGACATCTTCACAACGAAGGTCGGCTGCAATGGATTCTGTCTCTTGTCTTGATGGTGCACTCTGATAGACTCTTCCCTGTCCATCTCTTGATGTTATCTTCCAACTGATGTCTTTTATCTTTCTCTCCCTCTTCTACCTTCGTCTTTCTCTGCACCCCGGGTGGCCTTCAGCGGGGGGCAGCCGACTACAGTACAACGAAAAAAAGTAGGCAAGTAAATGGGCATTTGAAGATGGTAGACACACTCGATAGCCATAAAGATGTACTAAACATTGTGTTGGTCTTACGTACTGAAACTTACTGTAGGATTATTTTTAAAACAATAAATTAACACAGAGCGCCCAGAAGGTAACACGTGATTGACGGGTCACCCCCAAATGCATATTTCGCGGATCGTTCACACGATGAATCTCTGTAGTATAGGTACATCACCGACTTTCGGGGAACGGATGGTCCGGCACCTCTTTTTCATTATCATCATCAACATTTTCCTTGACGCTTCTTATGGAGTAAGGAGCCACCAATGGAGCTAATTCACAACAGGGAACACATATAAAGCATTCACACATAACTTTGGCAACATTGAATTATGTTGCAAGTTCATAATGAATACTGGGCATTTTAAGTTAATTTTGGTTCAGCATTATTTCCCTTGTTGCTCTGTAAAGAGTATGATGCCACCACTAAAGCTGGTCCCTTGCAGAAACTTCCACCAAAGCTTTCATTAGCCATTGCAGCTGTTGTTTGTGTAGTCATTTGTTTTACAAGATAAGGTTGGCAGCTCCTTACACAGCATATGAAGGACCTTATACGACATAGTCTGATAGAGCAGTGGAATTTTTCTTTCATTATCTGCTCTCAGGCCCCCGGGAACAAGTTATTTTTACTAGAGTATAAAATGTATCAGTGTGATGACAAGGTCATACATTTGGAACTGATGACAAGGTCATAAATTTGGAACTGATGACAAGAACCAGACAAGTGCCAGCAGAACAAGAGATGAGAAGAAGAGCTGAAGATGGATAGGGCACACACTAGAGAAAACCGTATGACATAATAACCAGACTACACGGTCTTCTATATTTGGATATGTGTCCTAATGTAACCGACGGTCCCTGTGTGTATGTTGAACGGGACGCCCCTCGCCAAAACGAAGCAAAATTTTATTTAAAAAAAAATAACCCCTGATTACATCATTACCAGACAGTCCCAGTTCTGAAATGCACTAGGCAAGAAAGGTAGATGAAACGACGCGTAGAGAAGAGAGCTGGTGTTAGATATGAAAGGTATGAATAAGATATGGAAATATCTTGAGCTAAAGGCATGGGACAGGAAGACTTAGCTTAAGATTATTGAAGGCCTATGCTCCGTGGGGAGACGAAAGGTCATGATGATAATAAAATTCATCTTTTTATTGCCCTAATAAGCGCCCTAATAAGCGCGCTTGTGTATCTACCGCACCAGCTACGTTTCCAATAGCCAAGTCCGCCAGATTCCGTATTGTGAGCTGTTTTGACGTGCGAGTCAGCTCGCACATCCGCCAATTTGCTCGCCGGTTTCAGAGTTTCACCGTGACGCGTGAGCGGAATTTCTTTGTAACTGACTAACCTGAAACTCTAGCCTGATAAGATGTTTATCTTTAATTCATGGAAATTATACTATTTTCTTATTCCCTCTTACCCCGCGTTCTCTATAACTATAGATTTGTCTCCTTCAGTGTCTCTCACATATTTTAATGATGTGTTTTAAGCATTTGATACTATACGCTTTTTGAAAGAAAATTAGTTTGTTCTTGCGTACAGGTATTTCGAAATACGCGTAGGGAACCGCGTACTGAGAATAATCAATGAAAGCAGTTTTAATTTTGCTTTCCTAATAAGTGTTGGGATTTTGTCGTGAATTTGTCTTTTATGTTATTTACCAAAGAAATATGTAATCATTTACCCTTCTTCCTGGTTTGTGCTTCAGGCGATTATGTCTTTCACAACTTACGATTCCTGTCAATTCCTGTTGACATTGTGCCCGTGTTGCATATCTTGTTTCAATGTTGTCAAGTGTCCCTTGTGCGTTCAAAAAGTCCCTGATTCGATAATACGTCTTAATTTTCCCTTTCTGATGATAACCAACATTTTTTTTTTTTTTGCAAGTCATCAGAAACCAGTGGCCAACGTTGTTTGGGCATGTCATCATAAACAAGTAGTCAATATTTTTTGGGCATGTCATCAGAAACCAGTAGTCAACATTTTTTGGGCATGTCAGAAGAAACCAGTAGTCAACATTTTTGGACATGTCATCAGAAACCAGTAGTCAACATTTTTTGGGCATGTCATCAGAAACCAGTAGTCAACATTTTTGGGCATGTCAGAAGAAACCAGTAGTCAACATTTTTGGACATGTCATCAGAAACCAGTAGTCAACATTTTTTGGGCATGTCACCAGAAACCAGAAGTCAACAATTTATTTAGGCAGGAATGATGAAAAAAAAAAAAAAATTAGTCGATATTTTGTGGGCAGGCTTGGCAAAAGAAGTGGTCACTATTTTCTGGGAATGTGAACTGAAAAAAAAAGCAATCAATATTTTTGGACACGTTGAAAGAAAGAAGTAGCCATCATGTCCTGTCTGAACAGGGAGGCCCCGGATAACCACGGCACATGTCTTATATATCAGTGTGTTGCCTTGTGTCGTTTCGGGTGGGGGGGGGGGGGGGGGGGGGGGGGGGGGGTCTCGTGGGAGACAAAGAAAGAACAGGGTTACTGCTCCATCAAACACTTCGTAAGAGGCGAACAATAGGAGTCTGCACATGACGCTTACATAGGATAAAACAAAGAGTTAATCGTGGCATACAATATACTTTATATATATATATATATATATATATATATATATATATATATATATATATATATATATATATATATATATATATATATATATATATATATATATATATATATATATATATATCTTTCATAACTAACAGCAGTTCCTGTAAACTGCTTCTACATACAATATACTTGTAATCAGCGCCGGATTATTCATTAGGCTCACCAGGCACGGGCCTAGGGCCCCAGGCTTACAGGGGCCCCCGTGAAAAAAGCAACAGAGAAATATTTTTTCGAGGAAATATCCGGGCCCCTAAACAATTGTTAAAAATCCAATGCATTTAATTTTTTTTTTTTTAGTTAAAGTTCGGTAATAATCAAATAGTTTTTAAACAGCAATTGGTTCAAAAATTTTCTTTAGTGCATTTTAGTGATTTTTTGTTGCACACATAGTGTTATTAAAAACGTTCAAGTTGGCAACACTGCTCCAAATATTAGTTGTTGACGGTTCTGATAAATCACAAAGTGTGCATTTGTGCAAACGTTCTTTTTTTTTTTTTTTGGTTTGAAATAACGAGATTGATTAGAATTTTAAATCTACATTAATAACAACAAATCCATTTTTTTATTTTTAGAAACACTCATCGGTCAAACATGGTCCAAGAAAAACTTAATTCGCTTGCTTTACTTTGTGTGAAAGCGGACATGCTTCGTCGTATCTATTTAATAACATAATAAAGATTTAGCAATAAAAAAAGCAAGAAAACGGTTACTCTAAATATTTCTCTATCATTTTCTTATGTTTGTATGGATTTATGTATATTTTTTTTTCCATATTATTATCTAATAATAAAAACATTTATTTAAAATTCATTAATTGTTTACTAGTTTTACCGTTTGGAAGAATGGAGAGGGGCCTCAAAATATCTTTAATAGCCTAGGGCCTCAGGAGTTCTTAATCCGGCCCCGCTTGTAGATGATGGACGGACAATGTGTTAGACAATAGGCACGTGACCATTTGGCAACAGTAATGTGGCGAAGTGGGTTATTAGATATGGCATGATACCGAAAGAATGTTTCTTTTTTTTTATGTTTTTTTTATTTGAAGAAAAAAAAATGTTACGCTGATAATATACAGGGTGTGCCAACAGTCAAGCCTCATAGGCAATTTATTATATTTTTTATTAATTTGTTTGTTTGTTCCAGATTGATACACCATAGCTAATAAATTAACAAAAGTAGAAAGAATAGAGATTGTTCTAATGCACGGAATGGACGGTTGCACTACAAATCAGTTGTTTATGTGAGCCTACCTAGAACACTAAAATATCTAAAGGAGGCCATCACATTAAAATTTGAGAACATTAGAGAAAATGTAATTTTACTTACGAAAGTTCAAAGGTCGTTCGTCATCCAAGTAATAAAGTGTTTTGAAGAAAATGGGAGACAATTTGAACATTTAATATACATGTAATTTATAACAAAGTTTAGTAACTATGTCTTGACTTTGCTGTGTCATGTTGATTAGGGGTTATCTCCCTTGTTTGTTCATTCATTGTGTTTGACCTTTTGGGTCAAAGGTAATACAGTTCTGGGCTATATGCGATGCGCAGTGGAGAGCGCGAAATTAGACTTCCGTCTTGTTGAGTTGTGAAGTCCTGGCTTCTGGGGACGTGTATGTCCATTGTAGTTTCATGGAGGAAAATCTTCGAAGTGACTGCGTTGTCAGTTTTCCCCATTGATTCTCTGTGCGTCAGGAAGGACGACAGTGTTATTATTGTGTTCTGAGGATTCGTTTCAAGGTAACACCGACTTTGCCATTATTATGTATTCGGTGACAGAATTTGGTAAAGGCTTACCTAGCTGTGAGAACAGTTCACGATTCCTGTAAAGCAGAACTTATATTTGCGCTCAAGGGAGCTATTCAAGACTATTTGTCTTATATGATCAGAAGTCCAGTGATAAAGTTATATATGGTGGAAACTGCAGGTTGGCGGTATATCTACACAAACATTAAAGCATGATTCATGCAACCTGCTTAATGAAGAATGCACAGCTGACGTCATCGTCAGGTCTGTGTAATGGCAACTATTCTACGGCATGTACCGACATGATTGGCGTGTTATGCCAAGGTGTACGACGGCCCTAGTAATAGGATTACTTGAGTGAAGGGCTCGTCTTTTGTATGACGGAGTTATCAAGGTATCTGACGCGTTCAGTCGGAGATACCAAAAGCGGCATTATGAACAGTACATGAAAAGAACATAACACTATTGACATGCATACATATATGAATGTTCACCAGCCAGAATGACTGATATGTACCAAGCGATTTCCATTGACATGATGTACATGAACTTGTTTACATTGACTGTTCCTATGTGATTCTACATGTTAGTCCTGTCAATAAATGTATGAACCATTACAAGTAGTTCCAACCATCATTGACTGTAGTACGAGTGTGACTGGGTGTTTGTACAACTACATATGAGCCTAAACACATTCGCGTCTCTGCACACCCATGTCTCTTCATCCTCATCTGCAACACGCAGAAACAAACCAGCTAAGGAGCAGGAAAAATCAAGTAACATTTCTGGTAGGCCAAGTCCGTGGGCTTTACTACTTCAGTTTTGGTTGATGCTACAGATTGGAACGATCGAAGTTTACATCTGATGATAACACACATCCGTAGTATTCTACATTTTCAAATTTTGGCTACACAGGACAGCAGAATTAGGTCATTGACTGTTGACCCACATAAACAGTGTTAGCATCTATGTGATATTGCTACGTGGACCACAGCTGCACACAAGTCGATTTGTTTTGTAAACAGTACCGCTGGTTGTTTACACGTTACAGCTGCACACAAGTCAAGTCCTTTTGTAAACAGTTCCGCTGGTTGTTTACCGTTTCAGGCAACAGACTTTTCAACATCTGTACATTCAAGTCACATAGTTCGAGGTCAAATTTTTTGTGAACAGTGCCGTGTACGAACTTTTGGTCAAGTCTCAACTATTCATCGAGAAGGTCATAGTGATATTATGTTCCTGGAGACCACTACATGTTATTGTGGATCGAACAATCATTGCGCGCTTGACATTATACATTCTATTATATGCAATGTTATATGTTATTTGTAATATTGTGGTGTATTTTTTCTGTTGTTTTCAGCGGGCTGGTTGGGTAAGGTGACTCCTTTAGATAAATACCACGTAATAGTGGTTATCTATTGAGAGCGTTTTCTTTAGGGACTGCAAATTTCCTTAATTGGAATTTGCTAGCGACAATTGTTGCTGTTTACGTTTAGCTGTGACGACATGAGTTAGTGTTGTTTTCGTTATTTTTCCATTCTTTGATTTTCGATTTGTTTTGTTTGTATCTGTTCGTCTCTCCTTCCTTCCGTTTATTTCTTTACACCTTTTTGTTTATAACAGTGTTCCATTTGTCTTGTCTACTTTTATCAGTCATCTTTACACATTTTTGTAACATTTTCCTTAGTTTCGCTGTATTGTTTATTTGACTTCTGCGAACGTTTTCGGTTGTTGTTCTGTATCCTTGTCTTTGTATTTATTATTTTCATACACAGTCTACATACATATACTTGGTCATGTATTTTTATTGTCGTTATTAATATGATACACTATTCATATTGAGAGTATTGATAGAATATTATTATAAAGAAATAAGGTAACCATACAAAGTCTTTAACAAAGACTTGTCTCTCGAAGAGAGTGAAATAAACTGAACTGAGTATACAAGTCTAACATTGAAGACTTGTCTCCCATTAAAGTGGGATAAGATAATTTAATTAATTTTTCAGGTTACTGATCTCATTAGATAGAATGTCTACACTAGACTTCTTCATTGAACAAGGGAAAGTCCTTGGAAGACAGGTGACAAGTTAGAAGAATTTGCAACTGCTCAATACGCCATAGCATTGAAGTCAGAAGAAAAGAGACAACAAGAGGAAAATAAATTGAAAGCAGAATCTGAGAATTTAAGATTGCAGATGCAAGCTGAACAAAAGAAGACAGATGCTGAGAATTTAAGATTGCAGATGCAAGCTGAACAAAAGAAGATAGATGCTGAGAATTTAAGGTTGCAAATGCAAGCTGATGAAAGAAAATTCCAGATGGAAATGGAAAAACAAAAAAATGCTGCAGAGGAAAGAAAACTTCAAGCTGCTGCAGAGGAAAGAAAATTTCAAGCAGAGGTGGAAAACAGAAGATTGGATAGGGAAGCCGAAGAAAGGAAACAGAAAATGGAACATGAGGAAAGACTCGCGACTTTGGAATTAGAGAAATTGAAAGTAACAAATATGGGTAACTTCAAGTAACTTCGGATACAACAAAGGAGAGGTCTAGTAAGATCAAATTGCCTCATTTCAATCCTTTAAAGGACGATATAACTGATTATCTTGATAGATTCGAATTTTTATGTGGTACGCATAAGATAAAAAAGGAAAACTATGTTGAACAACTGATGGAATTTTTTACAGGTGAAACTGTGACTACTCTTATGACAATAGAAGAGCATAATAGAACTAATTATGATGTTGTCAGAGCAGCATTATTAAAAAATATCAACTAAAAGAAGAAGATTATCGTCTTCGTTTTAGGACAATGTTACCAGAAAATGAAGTAGATTTCTCTGATTTTGTTACAAAGATACGTCGTACATTTACACGATGGGTTGAGTTGTCTCAAACTGAGAAAACATATGAAGGTCTAATGGACTTATTACTTAGAGACAAAGTTTTGTCATCTGTTAATGATTCTTTCCTTGCATTTCTTCATGAGCGTAAGCCTAAAAACTTAAAAGACATGGAGGAATACTGTTGTCAGTATGCCACCGCGCATCCCCATGCTACAGTTAGCAATTCTAAAGTGAAAGAAGGGTTGCCAGTTGCTTCGGCAGCACCATATGGCCTTAATTTCAATAAGAAATTTCAGGGTGCCCAACAAAACTGGAATAGGAAAAGTAATCAGAATTACACTCATAAGCAGAGTAATCCAACATATGATGGTTCTTCTTCTAAGAACTGGAGACGAGATGGGAGTTCTCGTAATTTTGGTGATAATAATTTTAGACACTTTCGCAAAGGTTATCACAATAAAAACTACCCAAGCTTTTCTGCTCGGGATAACCATTCTCGACGTCAAGAATATGACGATGGTGAATATACAAACCGGGATTCAAACCGGAATGATAATTACAATAGACAATATGATAACAATTACAGGGGAAATGATAATCGCGGTAGACCTAGATATAACAAAAGAAAAGCTTTCCAACAGGCAAACTCTGCACAACAAGAGTTTAATGGAGCCTGTAATCAAGGAAATGATAGTGGGAACTCTAATGCTATCACTGGTTGTGCTTTCGATTTTGAGAGAGCAACTGAATGCCCCCAATGCTCAACATTGTTCGAGCCATCGTCTGTATCTACCTTAATTTGTGGTCACCCTCTTCCTGCTCTTCCTGCTACAGTTGCGCATGATGGGAGAGGATCTCTCATCTTGCATAAAGGTCTAGTGAATGATAGGCTAGTCTCAGTGCTTTTTGATTCTGGTTGCACTTGTGTCGGGGTTAGGCAGTCTCTGATAGATCCTCGCTGTTACTCGGGAAAGGTGGTCAAATGTGTTACATTTGGTGGTACCATGGAAAAATATCCTACTGCTATCATTAGCATTGACACTCCTTTCTTTACAGGAGACGTCCACGCGTGTCTTCTTCCTAATCCTATTTCGGATCTTATAATTGGTCGTATTCATGGGGTTAAGGAATGCACCCCGCAACAAACTTCTAGTTGGGAGGAACAAAATATCCAAAACGGTCAATGCAGTGGTAACAAGAGCCCAAGCTCTTATCCCTCCAACTTCATCTGATGATAGTAATGGAGTTGATAGCCAAGACGATAAATTGGTGATTTTGCATGACACGTGTGTTAAACGACAAGAAGAGGATCCTTCTTTAAAGAAATTCTTCCTTCTAGCAAAGAAAGGTGATCATAATCAGGATACGAATCACAGATCGTATATCACTATGAAGAATGGTATATTGGTACGAATGGTACAACACTCGGACAAGTCTATGCATTCGCAAATTCTTGTGCCTAAGTGTATGAGAGCCTTAATTCTTCAACATGCACACGATTCTCAGTGTGCTGGACATATGGGTTTTTCCAGAACTAAGACTAGAGTCCTTGCGTCTTTCTTTTGGCCATTCGTGAACAAAGACATACGAATTTATTGCCGGTCTTGCAAAATTTGCCAAGAGGTCAAGTCTAGAGGTCCAAGACATGCTGCACCTATTCAGGCAGCAGATATTCCTATTCGGCCGTTTCAGAAAATGGTAATAGACATTATTGGCCCGTTTAAGATTAAGTCAGCCAGAGGACATTAATTTATCCTTACTTGCGTTGACATGTGCACTCGTTGGCCAGAGGCTATTCCTCTTAAAAGCATATCAACTGTCGATATCGCAGATGCTCTTTGGCTCATATTTTCTCGGCTGGGATTTCCCGGAGAAATACTATCAGACCACGGCACTCAATTGATATCGGACACTATGTCTCAGGTGATGGCTACTCTGGACATTAAAAGGTCTCTCAGTAGTATTTATCATCCAATGTCCAATGGATTGGTTGAACGTCTTAATAGGACACTAAAGAACTTACTAGGCAAGATAACGGAGGATCATCCTGATGATTGGGACAAGGCCCTACCTGCAGCTCTCTTTGCTTATAGAGAGGTTCCCAACGAGCATACAGGATTTTCTCCTTTTGAACTTGTCTTTGGCGCGCAACCGCGCGGTCCTATGTCCTTGCTACACGATCTGATCATTGCCGATAATATTGACGATGATACACAATCGTCATATGAGTATGTTATTGCTCTTAGGGAGAAAATTATCGAATCATGCAGGTTAGCTACTTCATTATCAGAATTCGTTAAGGAAAAGGCTTGGCGATTCGCTAATAAGAAAAGACGCCTACGTCAACTTTGTCCTCAAGACAAAGCGTTTGTCTTACTTCCCACGAGGGAAAACAGACTTCTCATTTCTTGGAAAGGTCCATATACTATAGTCTCTAAAATTTCAGATGTCGACTACATTGTCGATGTGGATGGAAGGCATAAAACCTTCCATATAAATATGCTTACTAAATTTATTGAACGACCATACTATTTACAGCCTATTTTCCAGGCGACGGACGATTCTCGAGTCCAACATGGTCATATCTCATCCCTGTCTGTTATACAGGATGAGGAAACTACTTTTTCTGACGTTAACTTACCTCTTCCCGTTGTTCCACTTAATTCTACGGAATCATGGAAAAAGATACCGTCTCTTCGAACTTGTCTTTTGAGGAGCAACGTCAAGTATCTTCTACGCTAGAATCATTTCAGGATGTTCTTACCGACATTCCTGGACACACACATGTCATTGAACATGACATAATACTTACTGATCGTAATCCGATCAGAGTAAGACCATACCCAATACCTATTCATTTTCAAGCACAAGTCGAGAAAGAATTGGATGAAATGATTCAATTGAAAATAATTGAACCATCCACTTCAGCTTATTCTTCGTCGATGGTTATTGTTCGAAAGAAAGACAATAACATACGTCTTTGCGTTGATTATCGCAAATTAAATCAAGTTACGAAGTTCGATGCTAAACCTATGCCTTTATTAGATGATCTACTTATTAGACTTTCTAAAGCTAAACTCTTTACTAAACTAGACTTGTCGAAAGGTTATTGGCAAGTCCCACTGACGGAACACGCCAAACCTCTCACTGCTTTTTCGACACCTAGGGGTTTATTTCAGTGGAATTTTATGCCTTTCGGGCTTATGAACGCCCCAGCAACTTTCGTGCGCATGATGCGACGAATTCTATCGTATCGTGCAGATGTCATCGCCTATTTGGACGACATCTGTCTGTTCAGTGATACTTGGGAAGAACACTATTCGGGTTTAAACGAGTTACTATCTACTCTACGCGAGCATAAGTTAACAGCAAAACCCTCTAAAGCCTTTGTTGGGTTTAGTGAAATCTCTTTCCTAGGTCATCGGGTTGGTCATGGTCTGTTGAAGACAGAGGACCAAAACATTTCGAAGATATTAAATATCTCGGTTCCGAAGACAAGAAAGCAAATACGTAGTCTCTAGGGATTAATACAGTTCTATGGAAGATTCATTGATAATCTATCCTACATTATGGCACCACTTTCTACGTTGTTGAAAAAAGGTTCTCCTAATATGGTGCGTTGGTCCCAAGAATGCCAATCGTCATTGGATCAGGTTAAGAATTTGTTCTCATCTCATCCTATCTTAAGACTTCCAACGATTGATAAGACTTTTGTCCTTCGTTGTGATGCCTCTTCCACTGGGATTGGAGCGGCACTAATGCAGGAGTATTCAGGAACTCTGCATCCTGTAATGTATATTTCTAGGAAGCTGAATGCGGCAGAAAGGAATTACTCGGTTTTAGACCGTGAATTGTTGGCCATGGTTTGGTCCATTCTTAAGCTACAAAGATTCCTTCTGGGCGCGCATTTCATTATGGAAACCGACCAAAAAGCTCTTACAGCTATGCAAAGTAAGGATTTGAAGAGCTCGAGATCTACTCGTTATGCTATTGCTCTTCAACCTTTCCATTTTACGGTGCGAGCTATCCGTGGTTCGGATAATGTGATGGCAGACGTATTGTCTAGATGCCCACATGATTCCATTTAAATCTTATGTCCTAGATCTCCTGATACACTTCCAGACTTATGTCTGTTCTTAATATTAAAATATATATTAACACAATTGTGTCACTAGTTGGATGATGTATATGACTTTAATGAATTTGATTATGTCCCTCCATGATATATATCCATTAGATATGCTGATGTTATAGTATTGTAGTTCATCATATTTGTATATTGTTGTAATGATAGTATTTGACAATTTTTGATATCTATGATTGGTATTGCCAGCAACTTAGGTTTCTTTAATGGTACCTCCTGAGTTTGTTTGGCTTAGAGAAAATATTTTCTCTTATGATGGGACGATTTTACTCTCTCCAGACGCTTTATTTATGCGTCTATTGTACCTGATATTAGGTTCATTCTTTCATGAGCATATAATTGATGCTGGTGCTATCTTGCTCATGGATATATTTTTTTTTTTAAATGTGTCATTTTTTTTAACAGGGGCGGTGCAGTAATATGTTGCGGTCATTTTTGATGGAGTTTCAAACATCGATCTATTGGTTGTAGGTTTTTCACCCTGGTCAAAGTTTAATAACTATGTCTTGACTTTGCTGTGTCAGGTTGATTAGGGGTTATCTCCCTTGTTTGTTCACTCATTGAGTTTGACCTTTTGGGTCAAAGGTAATACAGTTCTGGGCTATATGCGATGCGCAGTGGAGAGCGCGAAATTAGACTTCCGTCTTGTTGAGTTGTGAAGTCCTGGCTTCTGGGGACGTGTATGTCCATTGTAGTTTCATGGAGGAAAATCTTCGAAGTGACTGCGTTGTCAGTTTTCCCCATTGATTCTCTGTGCGTCAGGAAGGACGACAGTGTTATTATTGTGTTCTGATGATTCGTTTCAAGGTAACACCGACTTTGCCATTATTATGTATTCGGTGACAGAATTTGGTAAAGGCTTACCTAGCTGTGAGAACAGTTCACGATTCCTGTAAAGCAGAACTTATATTTGCGCTCAAGGGAGCTATTCAAGACTATTTGTCTTATATGATCAGAAGTCCAGTGATAAAGTTATATATGGTGGAAACTGCAGGTTGGCGGTATATGTACAGAAACATTAAAGCATGATTCATGCAACCTGCTTAATGAAGAATGCACAGCTGACGTCATCGTCAGGTCTGTGTAATGGCAACTATTCTACGGCATGTACCGACATGATTGGCGTGTTATGCCAAGGTATACGACGGCCCTAGTAATAGGATTACTTGAGTGATGGGCTCGTCTTTTGTATGACGGAGTTATCAAGGTATCTGACGCGTTCAGTCGGAGATACCAAAAGCGGCATTATGGACAGTACATGAAAATAACATAACACTATTGACATGCATACATATATGAATGTTCACCAGCCAGAATGACTGATATGTACCAAGCGATTTAAATTGACATGATGTACATGAACTTGTTTACATTGACTGTTCCTATGTGATTCTACATGTTAGTCCTGTCAATAAATGTATGAACCATCACAAGTAGTTCCAACCATCATTGACTGTAGTACGAGTGTGACTGGGTGTTTGTACAACTACATATGAGCCTAAACACATTCGCGTCTCTGCACACCAATGTCTCTTCATCCTCATCTGCAACACGCAGAAACAAACCAGCTAAGGAGCAGGAAAAATCAAGTAACATAGGGGTGATGTGGTCAGCATCACGCCGGCCGACTTAACCTTCCAAGAGTTGCTCTGGTACCCGTTTTATGAGGCTGGGTCGACCCCGGAGCCGTTTGCGGTCTAAAAAAAAATTCCACCTCAACTGGGGATCGAACCATGGACCACCGAGCTAGTAAGCCAGTCCGTACTTGCTCGTTTTTATTGTTTATCTGAGATCGCGTCAGTGATGAGTGGCTGACTCTACGACCAACTATTATTGAATAAGGTCATATGAGTTAATTTATGAATTTTCCATTTTAATAAAGTAGTTTAGAACCTTTTTCAGTGTGTGGTGAAAAAATCATGAAGTTCGCTACATCTGAGGCTCAAAGTCTCATTTCCCACTTCTATTGGACATGAATGCATCCCCCCCCCCCCAATTTCCCCCACCCCCACCCCCTTTTCCCCCGGATTTGGTATGGCCATCTCATGAGAACGGATCCCGAAGAGAAAGTGGAGAAAGTTGATCTGCTTTTAGATTACGAAGAAGACTAACAGACACATCTTCTTTCTTCTTCTTCTTAGACTCGGACTGTCAAAGCAGTCAGTGGCCATCACGCCTGGTGTCGTCTTGTAGGGCAGCAACAAACTGCTTCCACTATTTTCAGTTGGTGGCCATCCTTCGTGCAGTGCCTCAACTCTGGTTCATTCTTTGCATCTCGGCCTCCACCTTTCTTAACCAAGTTGTTTTTGTTCGGCCTACAACACGGGTTCAATTAAGCTAGTGCGACACACTTGGCTTAAGGTCGAAAATTTCAGCTGACGCTTGACTGCAAGAGTGGACTTAAATGGTAGAGTGTAACGCTTCACTGTAAGAGTGGACTTAAATGGCAGAGTGTAACGCTTCACTGTAAGAGTGGACTTAAATGGTAGAGTGTAACGCTTCACTGTAAGAGTGGACTTAAATGGTAGAGTGTAACGCTTCACTGTAAGAGTGGACTTAAATGGCAGAGTGTAACGCTTCACTGTAAGAGTGGACTTAAATGGTAGAGGGTAACGCTTCACTGTAAGAGTGGACTTAAATGGTAGAGTGTAAGGCTTCACTGTAAGAGTGGACTTAAATGGTAGAGTGTAACGCTTCACTGTAAGAGTGGACTTAAATGGCAGAGTGTAACGCTTCACTGTAAGAGTGGACTTAAATGGTAGAGTGTAACCCTTCACTGTAAGATTGGACTTAAATGGTAGAGTGTAACGCTTCACTGTAAGAGTGGACTTAAATGGTAGAGTGTAACCCTTCACTGTAAGATTGGACTTAAATGGTAGAGTGTAACCCTTCACTGTAAGATTAGACTTAAATGGTAGAGTGTAACGCTTCACTGTAAGAGTGGACTTAAATGGCAGAGTGTAACGCTTCACTGTAAGAGTGGACTTAAATGGTAGAGTATAACCCTTCACTGTAAGAATGGACTTAAATGGTAGAGTGTAACGCTTCACTGTAAGAGTGGACTTAAATGGTAGAGTGTAACCCTTCACTGTAATTCATTCATTAATAACCCTCCACTCCCAAAGGAGCATAGGCCTTCAACAAACACATGCCAAGTCCTCCTGTCACGTGCCATCATCTCAAGTTCTTTCCATGTTCTCCTCATCATTTTCACCTCTGTTTCCAACTCTCTTCTCCATGTACTTCTTGGTCTTCCTCTGCTTCTCTTGCCCTGGGGGTTCCAGAACAAGGACTGCCTTGTAATGCTATCAACAGGCTTCCTCAGTGTGTGTCCTATCCATCGCCATCGTCTTCTTCTCATCTCTTGTTCCACTGGCACTTGTCCAGTTCTTGTCATCAGTTCCACATTGGTAACCTTGTCATACCATTTTAATCCCTCTATTCTACGCAAGCACCCATTTATGAAAGTCTGTAGCTTTTTGGTTGTTGTCTTTGTTGTTCTCCATGTCTCCGAGCCATACAATAGGACTGACTTCACATTTGAGTTGAAGATTCTTATTTTCGTGTTGGATCCGATTTATCTTGATCTCCATATATTTCCCAATGCAATGAAAGCTCCTCTTGCCTTTGTATTCTTATTTTGATATCGCTGTCTGTCCCTCCAACTTTATCTATATTACTGCCAAGATATGTGTATGATTCTACATCTTGTATTGGTGTTTCTTCAAGTTCAACCCTGTTTTCATTACCTGCATTTATTCGCATTATTTTTGTCTTTTCCCTGTGTATTTTGAGACCCAATTGCTGTGACCTCTCATCGAGTGTTTCCAATTTGTCCTGCATCTGATTACGGTTATGGGACAGGGGAGCCAAATCATCAGCAAAATCCAGATCATCCAACTGCTTAAGTCAGAGTCCACTGGATTCCATTTCTGTTGTGTGTTGTCGATGATCTCATAACCCAATCTATTGCCAGCAAGAAAAGAAATGGAGACAAGAGGCATCCCTGTCGCACTCCTGTTCTTATCCCAAATGGTTCTGTAAGCTGTCCTTCATGAAGAACTCTGCACGTCATGTCTTCATAGGTTTTCTTTATTAAATTAATGATCTTCAGGGGAACTCCATAATGCCTCATCAATTTCCAAAGTGATTCTCTGTCCACACTGTCAAATGCTTTTTTCGTAGTCCACAAATCCGATGTATAGTGGTGAATTCCATTCCAGACTTTGTTCAACTATTATTCTCAAAGTGGCTATCTGGTCTGTACATGATCTGTTTTGTCGAAAACCTGCTTGTTCATCTCTCAATTTCTTGTCTATGGACTCCTTTAATCTCTCAAGGATAATCCTGTTCAATACCTTTCCTGGCACTGATAGTAACATTATTCCTCTATAATTTGTGCACTCTTGTAGATTTCCCTTCTTAGGCAACTTAACCAGATATCCTTCCTTCCATTCTGCTGGTATCTCTTCTTTTTCCCAGACTTTACCAAGTAATTTATATAACATCTCTGTAGCCGTGTCGATATCTGCTTTGATGGCCTCTGCTGGAATGCCATCAGGTCCAGACGCTTTTCCATCTCTTAGAAGCTTTATGGCTTTCTTTATTTCTTCCTTCGTTGGTCTTTCACCGTTAATTTGTAGCTCTTCTTCTGCTGGCTGGATGTCCGGCGAGTTTTGTGGAGCTGGTCTATTGAGAAGGTCCCCAAAATATTCTGTCCACCTCTTCATTTGCTCTTGTATATTGCTGAGCAGTTTCCCATTCTTATCTTTTATGAGGCAACTTGTTTGCTTGTATTTCCCTGTTAGCTTCTTTGTGCTGCTATACAGTTCTCTCATATTTCCTTTGGCTGCAGCATCTTCTGCCTCTCTTGCCAACTCCTCAATATACTTCCTCTTGTCTCTTTTGATACTTCTTTTTACTTCTTTGTTTGCTTCTGTGTACACTTCTTGAGCCTTGGCTTTGGAGCTTCTAGTTTTGCTTGTGTTTAACTCTGCTTTCTTGTTTTTTCTATCTTTTATCTTATTGATGGTTTCTGTTGTTATCCATGCTTTTTGTTGTCTTTCCCTTTTCCCCAGTATTTCTTCACATGTCTCCTTCCATACCGTTTTTGACCTGCTGCCAATAGTCTTCTGTATTCTCTACATCTTCCAACTGTTGGAGCACTTGGAATTTGTTGGATACTGTGACCGCAAATTTGTCTCTTGTTTCTTGATTTCTTAGCTGTCCTACATTAAACTGTTGTCTATAATTTTGCATTGTTGCATATCTCTTGAGTTTCATTTTTACTTTGGCTATCAGAAGATGGTGATCTGATGCCACATCTGCTCCTCTATATACCTTTACATCCTGCAATGATGATCTAAACTTCTTCTTTATGCATATATGATCGATCTGATTTTCTGTTCTATGGTCTGGTGATATCCATGTTGCCTTGTGTATTCTCTTATGTGGAAACATGCTTCCTCCTATAGCCAGTTGATTTGAAGCACAGAAGTTTGCGAATAGTTCTCCATTTTCATTCATTACTCCTAGCCCATGTTTTCCCATGACTTCTTCAAATCCGGTATTGACTGTACCTATCTTTGCATTCATGTCACCCATCAAAATTGCGATGTCTCTTCTTTTTACTTTATCCATAATTTCCTTTAGTTTAGTATAAAATGCTTCTTTCACAGACTCTTCTTTGTCATTAGTTGGTGCATAACATTGGATGACATTGACATGAATTTTCTTTTTAGCTGTTTTGAAAATAGCTGTTATTATTCTGGGTCCCACAGCTTCCCATTCAATGAGTGCTTTCTGTGCTTCTTTAGATAACATAAGAGCTACCCCTTCACTGTGGTGTGAACTTTCGTCTTCGTGTCCTGAGGACAGCACCAATTCACCTGTGATGAGTTTCTTCCTGTCTACCCCCTTCCACTTTGTTTCACACATTCCCAGAACCTCGATTTTGTATTCCCTCATTTCTGCTGCTACTTGTGCCACTTTCCCTTGTTCGTTCAATGTCCGAACATTCCAGGTGCCAAATCTGGAAGTTCTCCTAGAAGAAAGAAGGTTAGTCAGCAACACAGACTCCTTTCGGCTTTCTCTGTGTTGCATCATACGCCTCCCCGCGAGAGGACCTTCCCCTGTCTTGGATGGCTGTGTTTTATTTTCTTTATTTGACTTGTCCATATTTGTTGAAGTTTTTTGTGGTTTAAATTTTTTTTACAGGATGGGGTAACCGGCCCCATGCCCAACCCTCCTTAGTCGCCTTCTACGACATGCTTGGCAGGGGACAATGTTACTATTCTTTGCTCCCCTTTCGGGCCCCGGTAACACACGGGTGCCTTCACTGTAAGATTGGACTTAAATGGTAGAGTGTAACGCTTCACTGTAAGAGTGGACTTAAATGGTAGAGGGTAACGCTTCACTGTAAGAGTGGACTTAAATGGTAGACTGTAACGCTTCACTGTAAGATTGGACTTAAATGGTAGAGTGTAACGCTTCACTGTAAGAGTGGACTTAAATGGTAGAGGGTAACCCTTCACTGTAAGAGTGGACTTAAATGGTAGAGTGTAATTAGTGTTAATAATTACCCTCCCCCCTCTTTGCCATTATCAATCTCCCACCCCATTCATTTGCACACTGACAAAGATGAAACGGTGTCAAATTTGTTTTTAAATGTATGGGAAATATAGTTTTGAAAATGTTAATTCAGATTAGCAAGCTAACAACAAGATGGACGCACTACCCTCTGAGGCCGACACGCGTGCTGATGCCAATGCCTTCTTGTGGTAAATGTTTTATATCTTCTCACTCCACGACGTGATCTTCCCCGCCTGGAAACCACACGAGATTTGTAAGGGAAGAAAGTAGTCAGGAAATTGTTTGAATGGGGGAAAAAACGCGGGGAAGAGGGAAGACTCGTCTATAGGGCAACAAAGTTATCATATGCTGGGGTTTCGACACGTTTTTTTCATGGCTGTGAGCGATTGGGGTACTCTGAGTACACTTGTCAGGTTGTTTCAATTAAGGAAATGTTATGTATCACTTCAGTTTAATTGTAGTTGAAATTTACATCAGGGAGTTGAGTGTGCTGGCTGATTTCTTGAACTGTTGGTGAGTTGGATGGAGTTTGCTGTGTAAAGAGTAAAAACGTAAAGTTTGGAGGGAGATTGTGTTTCAGAGTGTACGAAGAAGTTATTTAAAAGGGCAGTTAGATACTTCTCGCATGCAGTTTCATCCTGTGATAATGTTCACATATCGAGGAAACGTGTTGATAGCATTACAATGTAGTTCTTGTGCTGGAGTCCAAAGGGTAACCGCGAAAAACACACGGAGGCGTGAACTGGAAACACATATGAAGGGGGTGAAGGAGACATGAAAAGACCGTGATCTGATGGTGTGGGTGGTTAAGAAATGATAATTTACCCGTGGCCAGAACCACGCTTTCCTAGAACTAAAATTTTAAAGAATTTTAAATACAACAAATATAAAGCAACAAAATTAGAAGTGGTCTGAAAATATAAAACAAGAGACAGCCAACGAAAGAGAATAATTATTTTAAAAATCCCGACAAAATGGCTGTCGACTATAGCTTGCTCCATCCGATAATAGTCCATCAATAATAGAGCTACCAGAAATCCGGCGCTGTCCGGCTTTTCTTGCCAAAATTGTGCGCCCAGCTGGATTTTTTTTTAAACTGTTGAAATATCCGGCTTTTATGCGATTGACAAGATTACGTGAAATGTGCCATATTGACCATTCTCCTTTTGGCTCCCAGTTCCAACAACTGAATCAAAGTTGTTATCCCTGTGACCGTCACAATACCGTATTGTCTCTTCTGCTGCGCAGTAGTTGTCCAACTATTGCCAAACTAATGATGAGAGTCTTCTAAGGTGTCAACCTTCGCTCAAGATCACTCTTGGCAGAGCTAAAAATAGTAGAATGATGCTTCTATTTAAGGGAGAATCCCAGAATTTTAAAGAAAAGCAAACTGAGATCATCTAAGCTGTCAAGAACTTATTATTCTCCCGCCCTTCTTTGAGGTAATATATTTTCGCGTATATTTCTGAGCCCCCCGCTGGAGGTGATTCAGTAACTATTAATATAATAGCTCCATCTGGTTATATGTTTAGAACAAAATGAGTCATACGGTGTGTAGCAAAGTTTGATTTTGCTGGGGAGGTTATGATGGTATCCTAAAAAGAATGAAATCGGTGTCTGCAATAACCGTGTGAGGTCAAGCACATGTAGGCTCCTGACTCTACAAGATGATGATGAAATATATGCAGGGAACCTAACGCTACCTTCCTAGATCTCGCACGGTCACTATTTTGGCTCTCGTGTCTGGTGTCTGATGTACCTAGCGTCTAGGGGAGAAATGAAATGATGGTACACAACACACAAACACTGTAATTTTCTATTGAGGAAGTGAATAAAACCAGTGGTTAAGTTTTTCTTTAAAAATGAATGTTTTTTTCTGTACAATTTATTCTGCCTGTCCAGCCATATCTTTTGGACAGGTCTTTGAAAATGAGGACAAGATAGTTTACAGAAAAGATCAACTAAAATATCTGGACTCTTTGTCCACTAACTATAGAGTTAATATATATATATATATATCTTTCCTGTTGGAATGTTCACAGCTTACACTTTATTCATCTAATTGGGAGAGTCACTGTGTATGAGGGGCTGTAGTATCATCATACCCCATAAACTTCCTGAGTATGATTTTTTAAATACTAGAGTTTATTCAATCGAAAGTGTCAGATATACCCAGATGCTTATCACATCACCTGGGATTCCTTGTAGAATAATAATACAGTATGAAGTTGCAGAAAATCTCGATCTCTCAAAATGCCCAAGCTCCTCCCGTTATCTTTGGACAGCATAAACGAATGGTCGGAGACTTGATGGCAGGTTTCCTGTTACCGGCTGGCAACAGGAAATAAAACCTCTGCAACAAAAGGACACCCTGGCCTTTTATATCTGATCACTTATTATATTTAGTATTTTCCTACGGTGCTATGGGGTCAGCCTCGCGTGCATTACAGGTGCACTCGCCCCTAATTTTACATGACTCCCACCTTGCTGTGACCACACCTTAGGTCCCTATGGCAGATACGCCACTGTACGTTTACATAGTTTTCCTCAATAAAATAATGTGGAGTAATCACATTTCCTTTGGTAAGATTTTCTCTTCTTTTCTGTTTAAAAAAAAAATGCTTCAGGCATGTTAAACAGAGTTCATGGAACACAGAGGCTTACTAACATATTCTAATGCAATAATTATTAAAACACAATCATGACATCATACATCAGTTTGATACAGTTCAATGTGAGGACTCAACAATGTCTGCTCCCGGCACGTCCTTCACTTTTCCCAATAGCAGTATCTAACTTTGGCAATGGGATTAAATATATTACATTCATAAAGCATTCTTACCCACCCACAGCCTTCCTCCAATCTTCTCCGTCCACAATCCTTCCAATCCACCCATTCACCAACACCCACACAACATTACCATCAATCACTATAAAGATGACGAGCGTCTCAGAGAGAACTAAAGACCGGCACCCCCCTCATTCCGCATTACAAG